>JASDQU010506258.1:16769-44523 GCA_032191745.1 Picea mariana | reverse complement strand
TTTACTTTCCTCACACTGAGAGTGTAAAGGAGTTTGGTAGATGCTAGTTGTGTCTAGCTCAGGAATGGCATCAAGGAAAGTGGATGAGCGAAAGTATACGGACTTAGACCGAGATAAGTGGGAGGGGGCTTCATGCGCACTAGGTAGGTAAGTTAGAGGAATTAGCGAGTGGGGTACAATGCTAGAATAGCTACCGAGCGAGAGGATCAATAGTTTTCTTAGGCGAGAAAAACAATATTAGATGCTTAACCCTAACCTAGCCAAGCCCCTAAAGAGAGTAACGTCTGTTTACAGACAAGTAAAGAAAAACTTACACCTAACCCTGTTTTCTAGTTTAAGTAGCACCAATTTGAAACGTCCTTGAACTCACCCTGACAAATTTCATTGACGCAGGTTAAATCATACAGGATGGTTAGGACTCAAGGGAATCAAGGTAGAGGAGCATCGTCGCAGGCACCGCCAACACCACCAGCACCGCCACCACCATCGTCGGAACTAGCTCTCATACTGCGCTCGTTGGAGGCCATAAATGAGACTTTAAAAGGGTGACAACCAACAGGGATCGAAGTGGAACCCCCACCATCTAGAATGGGTAATCTAGGAGCTTCAAGGGATCCAGGGGGAGAACCTCCACCCGAAGACATCACTCGAGAATTGCAGAACCGTAGAGGAATATGAGAAAATGAGATTAGGTTTATGGAATTGGTCAAGTATGTTTCATATATGGATAATGACCAACGATAGGCAGAACGCTTCGTCTATGGGATAAACCCTAAGATAAGGGCTATGGTGCGGATGTGGAAGCCATCTTTAGTAGCGGAAGCTATGGAAAATGAGCGTTATGTGGAGGAACACATGAACTTAACTGGAGGTATGAGACCTTCCTTTCCGCATCATCCTGGATTCGTGGGGAAGACCCCTAGGACATTTCCCAGAGGAGGGGGCTCAAGGCCACCTCCATATGGTAACAGAGTCACACCAAGGACATTAGCCATAGGGATTTCAATGGCAGCGAGTGCAACATCTCATTCATCACCAACAACGCAGACAGGTCCACGACCATCTCAGGGAACAACTAGTAGGGGCAGGGGTTCCAGGGGAAGGAACTCATTTCAGAGACAGTTACATAACAATGTGCAGGTTCAATCCTATATTACCTATTGGGGATGTGGATGACCCCATTACCAGTGTGACTGCCCAGAGTTGCAATTAGGATATGTGCATAGAGAAGGAAAGGCCCCGATGGGAAGAGCAAGTAGTAGCCACCATATTTACGCAAAAGTTAATAATCACCAGGCCGAGCATCAATCCATAGTGGTGGAGTCATCAGGTACGCTAAATCATATCAATGTTAAGATTTTATTTGATTCTGGTGTGAAATATAGTTTCATTTCACCATCTGCATTAGAAAAGAGTGGGTTGGTAGCCTATGAGCATGATGACTTTAAACAAGTAGAGATGGCTTTGGGGGAAAAACAAGCAGTAGGACCTAGCATTGATAATTGTATAGTAGACCTGGGAGTGTGTACTACTAGGTTAAAGGTGTACGTCACTGATCTTGGGGCGTACGACCTAATCATTGGAATGGATTGGTTAGAATCTCATTGAGCTTTGGTAGATTGTTTCGCAAAAAGGGTGTTCTGTGTAGACGGCGAAGGAAGGTCAATGGAGATCTAGGGTGTATGGAGAAAAGTGTCATTACACTTTATCTCAACTATGAAGGTTAAGTGATGCTTGAGGCAAGGGTGTTGACTATATGTAGTGGAAGTAGTGAATGAAAGGAAGGGACCCTCATTGGATCAGTACCTGGTATTGTCAGAATTCAAGGATGTTTTTTTGAACGAGTTACTAGGATTACCTCCTAAGAGGGAGCTCAATTTTACTATTGAGATAAAAACTAGTGTAGAACCAATTTCCAAGACTCTGTATCGGATGACAGCGCCGGAACTTTGTGAGTTACAAAATCAGTTGAAAGAGTTACTGGACTTAGGGATAATAAGGCCCAGCGTTTCACCTTGGGGTGCACCAGTAATTTTTGTAAAGAAGAAGGATGGATCCTTACAACTGTGTATAGATTACAGGGACTTGAACCATGCTACAGTGAAAAATAGGTACTCAATGTCGTGAATAGATGACCTCTTCGATCAGATGAAAGGAGAGACGGTATTCTCAAAGATCGATTTGCGATCAGGGTATCATCAGTTAAGGATTAAAGGAGGCGATATTCCTAAAACCACCTTTCTAACTCAGTTTGGGCATTACGAGTTTGTCGTAGTACCTTTTGGATTGACCAATGCGGCAGTAGTATTCATGAGCCTCATGAATGGCGTATTCCGAAAGTACTTAGACCATTTTGTACAAGTCTTTCTAGATGACNAAGTTGTCGAATTGTTCCTTCTTCCAGAAAAAAATTCACTATTTAGGTCATATCATTTCCAGTGAAGGAATCTCTGTGGACCCAGAAAAGGTAAAGGCCATTATGGAGTGGCCAGTGCCGAAAAATGCCCATGAGGTGAGAAGCTTCATGGGGCTAGTAGGGTATTATTGGAGATTTGTGGAAGGATTCTTAAAAATAGTGAAACCCATCACCACTTTGCAGTGTAAGGGGGTCAAGTATGAATGGATGGAGGAATGTGATAGTGCATTCATTGACCTTAAGAGGTTACTAACTAGTGCGCCAATTCTACGAGTGTCAGATATGGGAAAGGACTTCACAATCTGCACAGATGCCTCGAAGCAAGGGTTGGGGGCCGTGCTAATGTAGGATGGAGGAGTGATAGCTTATGCATCAAGGAAGTTGAAGAAACACGAAGAGATATACGTGACTCATGATTTAGAGTTGGTAGCTGTAATGCTAGATTTGACACTTTGGAGGCACTATCTTGTGGGGAGAAACTTTGATCTCAAAACGCACCATCAAAGTTTAAAACATCTCTTCACTCAAAGAGATCTGAATGTCAGGCAAAGGAGATGGAGTGAGTTTATGAGTGAGTACAATTTTGGTATTTTGTACATCAAGGGGAAGGAAAATGTGGTCGCAGATGCCTTGAGCAAGAGACCACATTTCTTCTCCTTGATACCCTTAAAATTCAATCTGAGAGAACATAGATGCCTATCGTCTCGTACTGCCACCCCACTTTCATAAAAATCATAATGTATTTCATGTATTTGTTTTATGTCATTATGTTGTTGATGAATCACATAAACTAAATTGGAAATAATTGTAGGTATCGGACATGGGAACTCTTACAGTAGAACCATTACGCATATTGGACCATAGAGTCCGACAGCTCAGGAACCGTCTGGTAGACCAAGTTAAGGTCCAATGGGACAAGTATAGTCTAGGATCTGCTACTTGGGAAGATGCCAAGACATTACAACGAGACTATCCCTCACTTTTTTGACCACCTCGAGAATATGTTTCTCGAAGGTTGGGTGTATGTAACACCACCTTTTGACTTAGACAACCAGGATTACTTGAGGCCTACTTATATTATTTTCTATTCACAGTGAAACTATTAAATGATACACTTAAACTTTTAAGATGTATGAACCTTTATGAATGTTATATGTTATTGATAATGATGGATATGATGCGATCTACTATGTGAATGTAAATTTTATGAATGTTTAAATGTTCTTTATGATGATGGATAGGATGCGATCTACTATGTGAATGTAAATCTTATGAAGGTTTAAATGCTATTAGAATGATGATGGGATATGATGCAATCTATTTGGTAAATGATAATTTTATGAATGGGTGTCGAAATTGAATTATGGGATATTATGAGATCTATTTCTAGCTTGAAAACTTTGATGTTAAGTTGTTGGTACAAGGATACCAAATTGAAATGATGATTGTATGCAATTACATGATGATAATGCATAGAAATGTATAAGTTTGTGTTATAGACTAATCTGCAGGTTATGGGCTATGAAATAGCCAAGGGATAATGATGATGAAAGCGGATGTCATGACCACTAGCTGAGAAACATTATGGTATGAATATTTGTATGTGAAATTATATTAGTTTGGATGCATTGCTATGATATGTGGACCAGTGTAGAATTTCAGGTGATGAGACTGCCCAAAACCGAATAAACGATGAAAAAACTCCCAGCAACATGGTACCACTATATATTCGATTGTAGGGTGTGGACCCTAGTTATGATTAGGAGGGGTGGAGGAATTTCCCACAGTGTATCCTCCGAAACCTGAAGTCATGGGAGGACGATGTTAGCTCACACTCCCCTAGACATGTGATGATGACTGTTAGTTTCCTGCTGGGGAAGCTTGGTCAAGATAGTGACACTTCCGCTTATAGGTTCTATTTGGAGTTAGGACAATATAGTTGACGCTCCAAGATAGTCCAGCAGAGGAAGGATAGGAATGAAGATGGAAGTAAGTTAGGGAGGAAGGATGAGTAGAAATAGTTGAGAAAGTGTGGAGATTTGTCTGATGGTGGAATTTAATGTTTTTCCCTTCTAAAAAAAATGTGTATATATGAATANGTTATTGATTATTAGTACATGCACAAGACTTGTATGTACTATCTACACATGCATTTCTTGTACATGTACACTAGTATGTACGAGTTTTTTTAGCTTACTTACTAATAGTGTTGGTTAATTGTTATGAATGTGTGAACCATGTTTCTTTTCCTTTGTACCATGAGATACCTTAACTTTGGGACGAAGTTTCCTGAAGGGTGGGTGTATGTAACAACCCTAGTTAAATAGATGCATAGGGATTATTAAGTAAAATTAATTAGATAATTATTTGTCCTAATATGGTTTTAGTTAAACAATGATTAGTATTAATAATATTAATTAATTAATTAATTATTAATTAATTGTTTAAAACTTTTGATTGATTCATTATTTAATTAATTGATCACATAACACATTCAATGATTTGGGTAATAAATTAAGTGGCTTAATAACTTTAATTTAATCCTTATGAAACTTTATGTATGACAGGTTAAGGATAAGATAATAAAGGAAAGGATAAGGTAATAAAGGAGGAGACAAGGTAATTAATGGAGGGGAGGAGAGTCGGTGAAGGGGGAGATATGACGGGGAAGAGTCCTACGGGAGAGGCATCATTATGAAAATTGGGAGAAGGATCATAGAGGGAGGAGGTCTGTATTTCTGAGGTCTGTATTTTTTTTGGACATCTTCTGGTTTTTTTTTAGGGTTGGGTTCTAGAGTTCTGGTGAACCACTGCAGGGGGCACCGGGTTGCTGGTGGTTTTGGGCACGGGGGCCAGGATTCCTTACAGTATCATGGAGCTAGGGAGCCAGACAAGCTGCTCCTAGCTGGCTAGGTGGTTAGTCGGTTTGGGTAGGGTTTGGTCAAAGCAACAGGCTGGGCAAAGCAGCAGGCTGGACAAACCAGATCAGTGGGAATTAGCATCAGGAAGAGGTATTTTATTTTATGTATTTGCTTTATGTATTATAAGGAATATGTAGTGTTATGTGGTTGTTCGTATGCTTATTAGGATCTGTTCATAAATTTTATTTAACCTGAATGGTTATATGTTGGTTAGGAAGTTATGAAAATGTTAGGATAGCATTTCTTTAAAATATATATATTTTTTTTGTTTTATAAGACTCTATTGAGAAGAACCTTACAAAAACATAGGAAGAGGTGGGAAACAAAGGTGGTTGAAAAGAGTGGGTCCACGAATTACTAAGGATAAAAAAATGATAGGTATCACTGTGATTAGGAAAAAAAGAGGAGTCCAATGGAATAGGTCCCAAGTTAAGGTGTTGGGAAGTGGTTAGGACCATTGGAAAAAAAACATTGAAAAATGATACGTATCACTTTGATCAGGATGAAAAGAGGAGTCCAATTGGATAGGTCTCAAATAAGGGTGTGAGGAGGCCCCAGACTTTTTTTTTACTCGTGCAGAGTTATACTTTTTATTGATCATTACTCAAGAAAATGTTGGATATATTTTCTTAAAGCTAAAACTGTCACATTTAATAAATTCAAAGAGTATAAAGCCCTTATTGAAAAGAAGGCAGGGAAACACATCAAAATCCTTAGAAAAGACAATGGAGAAGAGTTTGAATCTCTTCAGTTTTAGGATTTCTACAATTTAGCAGGAATCGAGAGGCAGTTAACTATGCCATATAACCCTCAGAAAAATGGAGTTGTTGAGAGGAGAAACAAGACAATTTGTGAGGCAGCGAAACAAATGATGTTTGACCCAGATCTGCCAAATTATTTATGGGTAGAAGCTACCTCCACTGCCGTGTATATTCATAACAGATGTCCACATGCTATCTTGGAGAACAAGACTCCTGAAGAGGTATTCTTAGGGATCAAACCTGAAGTAGGGCATCTTAGGATATTTGGGTGTCTTCTGTATATTCATGTCTCTAAGGAAAAGAGGAAAAAGATGGAACCCTCAGGCAAGAAAGGGTTTTTTTGGGGGTACAATGATAACTCCAAGGCTTACAGGGTTTATGTACCAGGTCAGAGGAAAATAGAGGTAAGAAGAGATGTGACTTTCCATGAGGAAGACGCATTTAAGAAATCCAAAGAGCTTCAGCAGGAATCAGAAGTAGTTCAACCAACTTCACCCTCTTTTGAAAATGAAGAGTGAGATGATCAGAGGGAGGAAACTCATGAAGGGGCAAGTAATGAGCCCCTAGAACCTGCTGAAGTGTTAGAAATAACTCCTGAAGAACCTCCAACCAAAGGGAAGCCATTGTGGATTAAAGAAATAGTACAAGAAGCAGAAAGGATAACTGCTCCCAAAGGAACTTTCAGGGAAAGGAAGAGGCCTCATAGGTTTGGAGGCTATGTTGCATTGATGAGAAGCATTAGTGATGATGAATCTTCTTCATTTGAAGAAGAAGATAAATTACAAGTATGGAAGGATGCCATGCTTGAGGAATACATATCTATTATAAATAAAAATGTTTGGGACATTGTGCCGAGGCCAAAAGATAAATCAATGGTTTCTTCCAAATGAATCTATAAGATCAAACATGTAGCTGATGGAAGTGTGGAAACATTCAAAGAATTATTTGTAGCCATAGGATTCACTCAAAAATAATGAAGTGACTACGAAGAGACTTTTTCTCCTATAGCCAGGTATACCTCCATTCGAACTTTTATTTATTTAGCTCCCATTCTTGGTTGGAAGCTACATAAAATGGATGTAAAAAAAGATTCTTGAATGGAACGATTGAACATGAGGTCTTTGTGGAACAACCATATGGTTTTGTACTTCATAACAAAGGCACTCATGTATGCAAGCTGAGGAAGGCCTCGTATGGTCTTAAGAAGGATCCCAAAGTTTGGTATAACAAGATTGATGGCTTTCTTAAGAGCCCGGGATTTAAGAAAAGTGATGTTGATGCAAATGTATACTTCAAGGTAAGAGGTACCCAACCTGCTATACTAATATTGTATGTTGATGATGTCTTTTTAATAGGAGATGAAGGGATAATATCCTTGTGTTGGAGGGAGAAAATCTCATAATTCGAGATGAAAAACTTAGGTTTGGTGCATTACTTCCTAGGATTGGAAGTATGGCAAAGACAGGGCGAGATATTTCTGGCACAAGGAAAATGCACAGTGGATCTACTAAAGAGGTTTGGTATGATGGATTACAAATCCATGTGTACTTCGATGATTACAAACCTGAGGAAAATGCATGATTCTGATATAGGTTCATATTTGGTGGATCCCACCATGTATAGTTAGCTGATTGAATCATTGATGTACATGATCCACACTAGGCCAGATATATGCTATGCAGTGATTGCAATAAGTCAGTTCATGAATGAACTAAGATAGATACATTGGGGGGCAACAAAGGACATCTTGAGATATCTCAGAGGGACCATTACTTATGGTCTGAGATATACTTCTAGTGGTGGTTTAGTTTTTCATGGGCATGCAGATGTTGACTAAGAAGGAAGGCCAGTGGATCAGAAGAGTACTTCCGGATACTGCTTTAGTTTAGGATTCGCTATGATCTCAGGGATCCATTTCATAGATTACAACAGAGGTTGAGTACATTGCAACAAGTGATGCTAGCAAGGAAGCAGTATGGCACAAAAAAATGGTTTTTGGGTTGTTTGGAGACAAGCTGGAGACGACGGTGGTTCACTGTGATAATCAAAGTTGCATAAAATTGATAGAGAACCTAGTATTTCAGGACAGATAAAAACATATTGACATGAGGTACCACTATATCTGAAACTTGGTCCAAAGAAAAACTGTAAAGTTACAGTACATAGCCATAAGCGAACAAGTAGTTGATATCCTAACCAAGCCGCTAATCTCAAGACAGTTTGTGCAGTTGAGAGTCAAGATTGGTGTGGCTGAGAATGACTCCCTCGCTAAGAGGGAGTGTTAAATTTGGTATAATCGACATTCATTCTCCAATGAGAGGCCATATGGGCCACCATGAGGCTAGCCAAGGAGATTTGGAGAATCAACAAGTCTTGTGAGGTATTGAAAAAAGCCAGGGGGAATGTACAACCTCTGTGAGTCAAATCAAAATTTAGGACAAACGAGATGCTATGTGAGTCTAATGAAAAAGTTAGGGGGAACGTACAACCTCTGTGAGCCTAGTCAAACCTTGTGAGCCATGAGAAAAAGTCAAGGCATCTAGAAAACATTAGGTTGAATATAAAATTCCTATGAGCTAGAAACAAACAATATTCCTAATATTGAAAATGATATAAATGTATTGATCTAGTGCATTGGCACGTGTAAGATTATCCACCATGAAGAGAATTTTGAATTTCCTTGTAAAGAGTTGAGTTGTAACTGAAGTCTTTAAGTCTAGTTCTATTTTCAAACTAAAGTGTAATGTTGAGTTGTAACTAAAGTCTCAAGTCTAGTTATATTTTCAAACTAAAGTGTAATGTTGAGTTGTAACTAAAGTCTCAAGTCTAGTTCTATTTTCGAACTAAAGCATACCAGTCTCAAGTCTAGTTCTATTTTCGAACTAAAGTGTAATGTTGAGTTGTAACTCAAGTATCAATTCTAGTTCTATTTTCAAACTAAAGTATACCAGTCTCATGTCTAGTTATAAGTTTGAACTAAAGTACAAAGCTCATTTATGATTAAAGCATGCAAACAAGTTACTATTTCGAGTCTCTCCTCTTCTCCTCTTCATCCTATATAAGCAGAGTTCGACCCCTCTCTTCAACATAGTTTTGATATGTAGGTTAAGGGTGAAGCATAGAGGCAGACATATCAGTGATAAAGAGGAAGCATACCAGAGAAGCATATTAGTGTTGTATATCAACAATAGAGGTAGCATATCAGAGTTGTATTTCAACAAGGTCTCTTAGGTCTTTGTCAGGTCAGAGTCATCTTGGAAATCTCTTTAAGAGCATAACACTCATGGTGGATATTTGTAAGTGATATTACATTATTAATGTAATAAAGGAATATCATTTGTTGGGGTTTCTCTCCCTATACAGGGTTTCCCCAGGTTATATGTGTTGTTGATGTGCATGCTTACTTATCTACATAGTTATTGCTATTTATTTATGATTTGGTAATGTTGAAGTGTATTAAGATGGAATCAAAGTGTTGACGAAAATAAAGTAATGAATCTACATAAGAAATCAATATCATAATTTAACAAAAATCTTGGAGCATCTGGACTCTTCAAGATCAAGATCATTAGGCATGTCTATCCAAAGAGAAAAATGTAGAGAAACACACAACTTCAGGATATGATTTAGAGATATGTTTGGCTAAAAGGATGGGAAAAACTCTTAAGAAACCGCCACTAGAAGAAGTCGTTAAGGAAGATGGGAGAAATCTGAAGCAATTACCTCCAATGCAGACATGGGTTTTAATAAAAAACATAGAGACAAGGAAGTCTTGATTCCCAATATTTAAACCAATCGTAGGCGGGGGTAAGATTGAAAAAAATGGAGATGGAAAACAATATTCACAGATGTTAAAGTTGAGGTTAGAAGTGATATCTTTGGGGGAATTAACCAATGGGGATAAAACAATGAACTGAGCCTACTATTTTACAGTTTGGAGTGTATAATGCTGAGTAAAAAGAAAATAGAATGCTGGGGGAAATCATTTTGGGGGAAGAGACAAATTTACTGGGTGAAGGTGCCATAAAAACGTAGATGTAACCAATGTTTTAGAGCATGGGCTTCTCCAGGGAGGAAATGAATTACACTACCAATGAAAAACCCATTAAAAATTGAGTGTGAGGGTTTTGCCAAGGAGAAAAACAACACAGAAAAAGGATTAACTTACTTGCACAAATTGAAGGAACAATGCATACCCAAGCATTCAAAAATTCAGGGTTTGGGTTTTGTCATGGAGGAAATGAAAGATTTAAATCAATGATTACATTCTTTACTCTCAAAGCAAGGGTTGTGGAAGGAAGACAACAATTGAAAATTATAATAATCAAAGAATGGAAATACATCTAAATTTATTCCAAACTACATAACATAGAGAAAACTTTCCCAACTAATTTCATAAATCCATTATACAATTTTTAACTCAATACAATTACAATATTAAACGTGACTATCATAACTGGAAAAAAGGTCAGTTGATGTTCTTTGACAGTTGGTGTTGCTCCTTTCTCCCACTTGCTAATCATTGAGACCTTACCGACACCTCCTAGCCAACACTATGGGTAATCTTCTTCCCCCTTAGCCCCCCGAGCTACAAGGGGACACACACAACACAACCAGAAACTCTAGCTCCCAGCTCGCCTCGCAAGGTTGAACTACCACCCTCTTTTTCGAGCTATGTATTTTAACTCTTACAAGAAAAAATAGTCAAATAAATTCCAACAACATAACTTTACCATACCAGTCTTGGTCCATTCCTCTTCTCAACCATTACTTTTATAGATTTTTTCTTAGTGACCACTTGTCGTTTGCACGTTTAATTCGTTTATTAAAAAATAATTAGGAATACTCTCCCACATACACTTGTCACCTGATCCCTTAGTTGCACCAAAAATTCACTTATTTAATTCAACTAAATGTCAATTTACCACACCCATCCTAAAATCTCTCCTAAAAACACTCATTTCTATCCATGTATCCCCTCTATTTCCTTTTTAATGACTGGCGTCTTTCTAAAACTTAGTTGTCTTTCATTTAGGAAAGCTCTTTAGTTATACTAGACTAGATTCGTTTCTATGTTTCCCCAATCATTTTTACATTCATTTCCTTTCTTGTCTTAGTTCCAATTTACCATGTCTTGGACATAATTAGTAATTAAATATTTAGATAAAATATTTCTCTTTTAATTCTTAACTTGATTTTTCTTCATCCCAATTTTATTAATGTTTTTGTTTAGTTTTTAGTCTTCTTACCCTATTTAGACCTAGGCTTAATTTTCAACTAGGATTTGAATTTTTAAGGGGATTTTATAATTAATAAAATTTACTCATTTAATATTTATTTTAAGTCCAACCATATCAAAACAATTAAGGTTTTCTAGGCACCTAGGTTCATTGAATCACCTTTATTAAAATTGGGACATGCCCTTCAAGTTGCACTATGTGCTCCAAGGGTGCCACTCACCTTTATTCATGTTTTATTTATGCGACATGCCTTTAAGGATGCACTACGTGCTCCAAGGGTGCCATTTGCCTTTGACTGATTTTGGTAGTTTTCCAACCCTGGGAGTCAATACTCCATCAGACGACCTGATGAGATACTAAGGGCCTCTAAGGAATAAGAACCCTACCTTATTGCGCTCCCCTTAGAATATTTGTGAGAGACTGGCTCAGTCTTCCCTCATCGAATTGTGGATATCCTGAACTAGGTAATCATTAACGTACAATTCAAGCCATGATGAGAGTTATTGTAGGTTGTGGCAGGGATACTGCCACACCTCTCCCTCAATATATAGTTTTTGTGCATGGCCCCTTTACTCCTTATGTGAGTCTTATTAGCAAGCAATCATCATCCTGGATCCATCAAAGAAACACTGTCAATGATCCATAACAACATCATAATATACCCGATCATATGTCACATATGCATAAATAGAAATACCCAAACCATATATAGTCCACTCCCTGACTCAATCTGGAGTCGAAGGAGGTCCATTGATTCCATCGACATCCTCAGTCTGTCAAGTGTCCTGAACACTCAGGAAAAAATCGTCAATAGCACCTGTCTATAAACAGATATTAAATAACATAACATCATAATCCATAAGCATCATCATCAGAATCCATAAGCGAACATACAACCGGATACAAAACAAGATCACTTTCACACAAGTGTCCTCAAAGAATAAGTCAATCATGTGTTCGCAAGAGTAGGATGTTACATACTCCCCCCCTTGGTTTAAAATTTTTCCATAATTTTCACAGTATATGTGCACTACATAAAGTATATGACAAGATCTAAATGTCTAAATATCAAAGAAAAATGGAAAATGTTGGAGCATATCATATGCATCCTCCTAGGTAGCTGAGTGTGGACTATAGTTTTCCCACTAGACCTTGACGTGATCAACTGTTAGATGTTGTAGATGTCAAATGTGATGGTATAGAATGTGGATTGGCTTTGCTATAAGTTCACCCTCATCTGACACCTGCAAGGAACTCATGTCAGTCACATGTGTAAGATCACTAACATAATGTGTGAAAACAAAAACATGAAAAACATCCGGCATATGCCTCAAAGAATTGTGCAAGGCTAGTCTATAGGCCATGAGCCCTTTATTTTTCATAACTTCGAAAGGTCCCACAAACCTAGGAGAGAGTTTGGAACCCTTTTCAAACTTAATCGAACTCTTGTGAAGTTTCACCCGCAATAAGACATGATCACCAAATTCATAACTACAGTCAATGTGATTGGCATCGACATAAATATTCTACCGATATTGCGCCTCTCTTATTCTTTGTCTTATCATTTCCATTTTTTCTTCAATTTCTTGGATCACTTATGGTCCTACCAGGACCCTATCCTCAAGGCAATCCCAACTCAAAGGCGTCTGACACGGTCGCCCATAAAGAAACTCAAATTGTGCCATCTTAATGGTGATTTGATAGCTATTGTTGTGTGCAAACTCAACCAGTGGAAAGAACTCCTCCCAATGCTTTTGTTTCTCCATCACATACATACGCAACATATCTTCAAATATTTGGTTCATTTTTTTTGTCTTCCCTCCAGTCTTTGGGTGATACGTGGTACTAAAATTAACTTGGGTTCCCAAGGCCTATTGGAAACTAGTCCAAAATCGTCTTGTAAACATTGATCCTCGATCATATATGATCCTCTTATGCACGACATGCAATCTCACAATATCACTGACAAAATCTTTAGCTATGTCTGGTGCTTGATATGTCATACGTACAAGAATAAAGTGTGTAGTCTTCATTAGAGTGTCAACTGCCATGAAAATTGAGTCATGCCTCCTTGTCGTTAGTGGAAATCCCACTATCAATTCCATTGAAATGACCTCCCATTTTGATTCTAGAATAGCGTGTGCTTGTAGTAATCTTGTCGGATGTCAATGTTCATGCTTCACCTGCTGACATTCTATATTTCTTGCCACATAGTTGACTATGCCTGCCTTCATTCCTTTCTAGAAGAATAAGGATTTAAGGTCTACGTTCATCTTCGTGACTCCTCGATGAGCCATGTACACTTCCCTATGAGCTTTGTTTAAGATCAAAATTCTCAACTCGTCATTAGGTGGTATGTAAATCCAGTTATTGTATCTCATTAATCTGTTATTTTCCACAGTAAATCCCAAAAATTTTGGTACCAAAATGGTGTCTTTTCTTATACTTTTCTTAACCTCTTTATACTAGTCATCGTTGCAATGTATAGTTAGAATATTTTCACGAAGATTCGTATGGAGAGGTATCACCGAGAATATGCATGGTCTCCAAATCAACGCATCTGTCACTCTGTTCATTTTTCCTTTTATGTAGTTAATCTAAAAATCATACTCTCTAAGCAGTTCCAACCAATGCCTTTGTCGCATGTTCAAGTCACTTTGTGTAAAAATGACATGCAAGCCACAATGGTCTGTTTTCAGTTCAATTTTCCCTCCAATTAGGTAGTGTCTCCACACTCTCAGGGCATACACAATGGCCAATAACTCCAAATCATGCGTCACGTAGTTCTCCTCATGATTTCTTAACTTCCTTGAGATGTAAGCAATCATGCCACTGTCTTGCATCAAGACTATGCCTAACACTTCCTTGGATGCATCTGTGCATAGCAATAAGTCATCATCCATGTCTAAGATGTCTAGTATCAACGTTGTCATAAAAAGCTCCTTGAACCTTCGAAATTCTTCTGCACATTTCATCGTCCATACAAACTTGTTGTTTTTCTTCTGCAATTCCATGATTGGATTTTCTATCTTCGAAAAACCTTCGATGAACCGTCAATAATATCCAGCTAAACCCATGAAGCTACATACTTATGGTATGTTCATCGGTGTAGGGCATTGCATAATATCCTCTACCTTCACTATATCCACAATGATACCTTCGCTGGAGATAACATGCCCTAAATAATGAAACCTCGATTGATAAAAAGAGCATTTCGAAAGTTTCTCGTATAATTTGTTCTCTCATAAACATTGTAGTACCAAGCACAAATTTTCTTCATTCTCTTCCATCGTTCGATAATATATCAAAATTTCATCAATGAATACTTGAACAAACTTCTCCAAGTATTCGCTAAACACCCAATTTATCAAGATCATGAATACCCCTGGGCATTTGACAATCCAAACGGTAAAACAGTAAACTCATAATTTCCAAACCTTGTCTTGAATGTAGTATTAGGAATGTCTTCCTCCTCAATCCGTAACTAGTGGTATCCTGATCTCAAGTTGATATTCGAGAACAATTTTTCTCCCTTCATTTAATCAAAAAAATTGTTTATTCTTAGCAAAGAATACTGGTTCTTGATCATTGCCTTGTTCAATTGATGGCAGTCAATGAAAATTCTCCATGAACCATCCTTCTTTCGAATGAAAATAACATGCACACCCCAAGGTGAAAGACTTGTACGTATAATTCCTAGGTCCATCAACTCTTTCAATTGCATTTTCAACTCATATAAATCAGGGGTCAACATCCGATAAGGCACTCTTGCTATCGGTTCAGTTCCAGTTTTTAGGTCGATGGTAAATTCCAATTCACTCTCAGGAGAAAAACTTGGTAACTCCTTTGAGAATACATCTGCAAATTCTCGTACTACCGAAAGTTTTTCTAGTCCTCCCACCATGCTCTTTTCGTTCAATGCAAGGATGAGCTTGCATCCCTTACACATGTTCTTCCATAGATGTAGGGAAGAGAGTAACCTTAGGGAAACTCCCTGGTTCCTTCCTACAATCACTCATCTATGTCCCTCATAATCAATCAAGCTCAAATGTTTCATCTTACAAATGATTATCGCATCATGTGATTCCAACCAGTCCTTACCAATAACGACATCATAAAATCCTAATATCATGATGTACGGGTTGGAATTCGTGAAAAAATATCCCAGGATAAGGCTAAAATATGTAACCTTCCCTCCAACCTTCTTCTTGGCTCCCGAATCCATTTCCATGTAGCTAAATTTGTTTTGTTTGAATGCCTTTACCTTAATTATATTTATCACTCCACCCAAAATAAATCTCTCTGTAGCACTTGGATCTACCAAAACACTAAATTTCTGGTCAATGATGGTATCTAATGTCTCGAGAATAGTAGACTAGTGCTCGACTTGGCGGTTATTCACCACTGCATGAATTTGGTGGGCCTTGCCCAAATCTCCTACTGTAGTGTGTCCGACTGACCTGACTACTCTCTCCCTCTCAACTGGATAGTCACATTGGTAATGTGGCTCTATGCATGTCCAACATCCAATCTTCGGTCAAGTGATCCTGCTCCTCGAATTAGAAGATGATGGCCCACCATCCTTGAACCCTAGTTTGTTATGGTCAATTGACCTCAATTGTTGTTGCTACGGACGACGTTGTTGTTGGTGTTGTGGTCCTCTATAGGGAGTTCTCTGCTGAGGCACTGGCCACCGTGGTGTCATGAATGTGGATCCTATCAGAGTGCCTTGATCCCCTGATGGATGTTTAGCTGGTGTATGATGTTTTTGTGCACGAGATGTTGCCTGTCCCATCGGTCTCGCAGGAATCCTTCTCTGACCCTCACTAATGAGTTGGCTCTTAGTTATGAGTGCCTTCTGTACATCATCGTGCAATGTCTGAGGCAGTAGGATTCTCACTTTTGCATGAATGTTGACGTTAAGGCCGAACAAAAAATTGTGGAGATTGAGCTTCTCGACATTGAGATGTGGAGCATACTTAAGTAGCTTCATGAAATGGGCCTCATACTCAGGCACCATGCAAACTCCCTGTCATAAGGCATTGAACTCATTGTGTTGGTGCTTAATGAATTCCTCATTCAAATACCTCTCTCAGAACCATGCCTTGAATAGTTCCCATTACACATCTTCGATGACCATATTCGGTTGTGCTAGGAGTGTATTTTAGTATAGAAGAGAGCTCCCCTTCAGCTAAAATACCGCCATGTAAACCTTCATGTTGGAGGTGTAGTCGCGAAGTCAGAAATAGATCACCATGTTCTCCAACCAAGCCTCGGCGGTTGCCCCGTCTATGGCACCCAAGAACTGTAGAAACTTGACCTTCTTGAGTTCTCAGTGAACACTACTAGTACCGACTGGGGCGCGCTATGGACCCTCAGGGGGTACAGGCACCTTGGACTCATCTCTATCCAGACGGATAATCAAGGCCTCTAACATCCTTTGAAAGAACCTCATCAACCAAACCACATCCCCCACAGCTATATGTCCCTATACAATGACTTGTTCTTCTCCTTGGGGGTTAGAATCATCTAGCATGGATGCTAATGGAGGTGTCGTGCCTCCTCCTAGCAACACGTCGTCTGCCTCCGTGACATCCTCTAACCATGACTACCTGCACGAATACAATTCAAATTAATTAGTGAAAAATTATTAATCAAGTGTTTATATAGTGGAAGGCGTAATGATCACAGGTCATAGGGTTGAACCCACTTTGATACCATATGTAACATCCCTTGCTTACGTCTAAGAAAAGTCTAAGCGCAATGGTAATTTTTTGCATTAAGAAATTAACATCAACACATGATCTTGGCAGCACCTATTCACAACATTATAATTAAAGCATTACCCATTACTCATCACGGAAATCATTAACGATGAAATCAACAAGTCAATGAAGGTTAGCATCACATTAACATGCATAGCATATTAACACATCATAAAATCTTCAAGCAAATTACAACAACATTCAATCAGATAAAGAGTAATAAAATGAGTACTCGCCCAACCTACCCTACAAGGTTAGGACCTCCAAGACACACAAGAAATGTTCAAGCCCAGGTCCCAATTGATTTTAACCATTTAAGGTCTCAGGGATGGCGATTGTTCTGAGAAACAAGGAGGTGTCTACATCCCACTAACCTAATCAAGTCCGCACTATGCTAAATCAATAACATCAACTATAGTCAATTTCATCAATCCTAAACCACATTTAAACAAGAAACATGTGTAATCATTCGCATAACACCTCATAGACCATAACATGTGTAATCCTAGTAAATTTTCATGTTGCGCAAGAAGACTAATATCTAAAACCATCATTCAAGAAATTAATTCCATTCGCGAGCGAAGTCCAATATCTAAACATTGTACATTACATTTATAATTCAGTGCACGCAAGGAGTCTAAATCCTCAACTAGTCATACATCACATTATTGAACTGTGTGTGAGCATTATATTCAAATAATCCATCATTTACAAATCAAAAATTCAAAATGCATTAGATATCGATTTCATTTCACAAGGCGCAAGAGAATACAATTAATAAAACAAGCATACTTCAATAATATTAAGGCACGATAGTAACCAGATTCTAATTCAATCAAGCATCATCAATATTCAACGAAGAAATAGTAATCTAGTTATTAATTCATTATACATTATTGATATTAATACATAATGGTGAAATAGTAATATAGTTATTAATACATCATACATTAATAATTTAATGGCGCAACGCAATTATTAGTAGTTAACCCAACATACATCACATTCGGTGAAAATATCCTTAAGAAAAACAATCATTTCTTCTAGTGATAAAGGTGATCCTAGGATGCATAAAATACCTCTAAGGGATATTAGACATGATGGAATGGCCTCTCCCAGTAACTTCCATCAATCTTAGGTATTATTGGACACTAGTATGCATCAATCTCATTTATGAAAGGTTTACTAAGTAATTCACCTATCTCTTTTCTCAATTCCCTTTTATAGGCCATGTGTCATTTTGATAGAGTGAGGAACAAGAAACTTAAAACAATTATGGAAAGATTGTTTCACTTGTGAGTTGAGCGTTCTCGTAGGAATAAATTGAACATGCATAACTAATACCCGATGATCAAGAATCTTCACAACATCATATCATTTTCCTAGGTTAATCTTACTCATCGGTATATGCATCTTATTCAAGGGTGATGACTAATACCCTTACGCATGCACAAAATTCAATGTATTATGGAAACATCAACCACTACATTAGGAACCACATCCTTAAATTTACATGTTTAATACTTCACTCAACAATAGTCCATTCGAACCACATACTATCAATCTCCTTACTCAACGAGACAACATACAAACTAAAATATAATAACCTGATCACCAATACACATACACAATGGAATATAAATAAAAAGGGGTGTATCATACATATGCAAGGGATAGTGCTACTCCCTTTATCAATACACATTCGAATTAAAAAGAAAAATCGTCAACGGTCTATAACTTATTATGGAAGAAAATGTTGAGTGTCAAGATAATGCTGGGGGTTAAACACACAAGTTAAAGGGCCAAATAATGCCGAGGATGAGGGAAATTAAATCCAAACGTTGACTGTCATAACAAAGTTGAGTGTAAAGACTGTAATCTTAGAAACACTGAGTGTAAAAACCAAAAATTCGCAGTCTGAACAATGGCGAGGAATTCGCAACCAAAAATTCGCAGTCTGAACAATGGCGAGGAGAATAATTCGCTGAGTGTAAATGAGAGTAAATGTTGAGTATAAAAACTTAATAAATTTGTCGCACGAACAATTGTCAAGAGAATAATTCGCTGAGTGTAACTTGATAAAATTTGCAACATGAACAATGGTGAAGAGATAAAACCGTTGAGTGTAATTGAAATAAAAGATGAGTGTCGAGGGGGGAAACGTAGAGCGTCCCAAGCCATTCCCACCAGCCTCCTTGAGTCCGAAAATTCACTGAGAAAGAGCCTGACAAACAAGGAGCCAGATCATGAAGTTTCTCCTGACATGGATCACCAATTTTCACTGGGAAACCGTCATGAAAATCATTGGGCACGATCACGAATTTGATTAGTAAGGGAAAATCCCTGAGCATATGGACTCTTCCAACACCTAGGTCGACAACAAGAGTCCTGGGCATGTCTAGCCAAAGAGAAAAACAAGATGAAACACACAATTTCGGGCTAATATTTAGAGATACGTTTGGATAACAAGTTGGGAGAAATTATGAATCAATCACCATTGGAAGACCATTGGAAGAAGGCGTTAAGGCATCTGGGACAACCCTGAAGTGGTTACCTCCAACACAGACAAGGGTTCTATCCAAAAACTTAGAGACAAGGCAGTCTGGATTCCCAGAATTTAAATCAATCGCAGGTGGGGGTAAGCTTGACCAAAACGCAGAGGGAAAACGATATTCGCAAAGGTTAAAATTGAGGGTAGAAGTCATATCATTGGGCAAGTTAACCACATGGGATAAAACAATGAACTGAGCCTACAATTTTACAGTTTGGAGTGAAGAATTCCGAGTAAAAATAAAATAGAATGTTGCGAGAAATCGTTTTGGGAGAAGAGACAGATTTTCTGGGTAAAGGTGCGATAAAAGTGCAGAAGAAAAAATTCATGTGTGAAGGTGCCATAAAAACGAATATGTAACCAATGTTTCGGAGCTTGCGCTTCACAAGAGAGGAAATGAATTATATTAGCAATGAACAACCCATTAAAAATTCAGCGCGAGGGTATTTCGAGGGAGAAAAAAAAAAGGAAAAAGGAATTAACTTACTTGCACAAATTGAAAGAACAACGCAGACCCAAGAATTTAAAAATTCAGGGTTTGTGTTTCGCCATGAAGGAAACAAAAGAGTTAAATCAACGATTACGTTCTTTACTCTTAGAACAATGGTTGTGGAAGGAAGACAACGATTGAAAATTCTAATAATCAAATAATGGAAATACATCTAAATTTATTCCAAACTTGACTACATCAAGGAAACTTGCCCAACTAATTTCATAAATCCATTACACAATTTTAACTCAATACAATTACAATATTAAATGCGAGTATCGTAACTGGCGAAAATGTTGGTTGATGTTCTTCGACAATTGGTGTTGCCCCTTTTTTCAACTTGCTAATCGTCGAGACCTCACCAATACCTCCCAGCAAGTGCTAGGGATATTCCTCTTCCCCCTTAGCCCCCTGAGCTGCAAGGGGCCACGCAAAAAACAATCAGAAACTCTAGCTCCCAGCTCGCCTCGCAAGGTCGAGCTACCACCCTCTTTTTCGAGCTGGGTATCCCAACTCCCACAAGAAAAAATAGTCAAAGAAATTTCGGCCGTACAACTTTACCATACTAGTTCTAGTCCATTCCTCTTCTCAGCCATTACTTTTATAGAGTTTTTCTTAGTGACCACTTATCATTTTCAAGTTTAATTCATTTTATTAAAAAATAATTAGGAATACTCTCCCCCGTACACTTGTCACCCGATCCCTTAGTTGCACCAGAAATTCACTTATTTAATTCAATTAAATGTCAATTTCCCTCAGCCATCCTGAAAGAGCTCGTAAAAATACTCTTTTCTATCCATTTGCCCCCTCTATTTCCTTTTTAATGACTGACGCCTTTCTAAAACTTAGTTGTCTTTCATTTAAGAAAGTTCTTCAGTTAAACTAGACTAGATTCCTTTCTATGTTTCTCCATTCCTTTTTTCATTTATTTCCATTCTTGTCTTAGTTCCAATTTAGCATGTCTAGCACATAATCAGTAATTAAATCTTTAGATAAAATATTTCTCTTTTAATTATTAACTTGATTTTTCTTCATCCCCCTTTCATTAATTTTTTTATTTAGTTTTTAGTCTTCTTGTACCCTATTTAGACCTAGGCTTAATTTTTAACTAGGATTAGAATGTTTAAGGGGATTTTATAATTAATAAAATTAACTCATTTAATTTTTATTTTAAGGTCGACCACGTCAAAACAATTATTGTTTTCTAGGCACCTAGGTTCATTGACTCACCTTTATTAAAATCGTGACGTGCCCTTCAAGATGCACTATGTGCTCCAAGGGTGCCACTCATCTTTATTCATGTTTTATTTATGTGACGTGCCCTTCAAGATACACTACATTCTCCAAGGGTGCCACTTGAATTTGACTGATTTTGGTAGTTGTCCAACTCTTGGAGTCAATACTCCATCAGACAACCTAGTGAGAGACTGGGTGCCTCTAAGGAATAAGGACCCTGCCTTATTGTGCACCCTTTAGAATGTTTGTGAGTGACTGGCTAGGTCTTCCCTCACGACATCGTGGATCTCTCAAACTAGGTAATCATTAACCTACAATTAGAGCCACGCCGGGAGTGCTAGTAGGCTATTACAGGGCTACTGCCACACCTCTCCCTCAATATTTGGTGGTTGTACATGGCCCCTTTACTCCTTATGTGATTCTAATTATCAAGCAATCATCAACCTACATCCATCAAAGAAACATTGTTAATGATCCATAACAACATCATAATATACCTAGTCATATGTCACATATGCTTAAATAGAAATATCCAAACCATATACAGACCACTCCCTAACTCGATCCAAAGTCGAAGGAGGTCCATTGATGCCATCGACATCCTCAATGTGTCAAGTGTCCTGCACACTCAAGAAAAACTCATCTATAACACATGTATATACATAAATATCAAATAACATAACATCATAATACATAAGAATCATCATCAGAAATCGTAAGCAAACAAACAACCATATACAAAACCGGATCACTTGCATGCAAGTGTCCTCAAAGAATATGTCAATCATGTGCACACAAGACTAGGATGTTACATACACCCCCCCTTGGTTTAAACTTTGTCCCAAAGTTTCACAGTATATGTGCACTAAAAAAGTATCTAAAAATATCTAAGTGTCTAAATATCAAACAAAAATGGAAATTGTTGGTGCATATCATATGCGTCCTCCTAGGTAGCTGAGTCTATAGGTTTCCCATTGGACCTTGACCTGATCCACTGTTCGACGTCGTAGCTGTCAAATGTGATGGTCCATAATGCATATTGGCTCCACCATGAGCACACCCTCATCTGACACCCGCAAGGAACTCATGTCAATCACATGTGTAGTATCACTAACATAATGTCTCAAAACAGAAACATGAAAAACATTGTGCATATGCCTCAAAGAATCAGGAAAGGCTAGTCGATAGGCCATGGGCCCTTTCTTTTCTGCAACTTCGAAAGGTCCCACAAACCTAGGAGAGAGTTTGGAAACCTTTCCAAACTTGATCAAACTCTTTCTTGTTTTCGCCCACAAGAATGCTCGATCACCAACTTCATAACTACAATCAACGCGATGCGCATCCACATAACTCTTTTGCCGCTCCTACGCTTCTTTGATCCTTTGTCTTATCATTTTTATTTGTTCTTCCATTCTTTTGATTGCTTCTGGTACTACCAATACCCTATCCCCAAGTCGATCCTAGCTCAAAAGAATCTAACATGGTCACCCATAAATAAACTCAAATGGTGCCATCTTAATGGTTCTTTGATAGTTGTTGTTGTATCCAAACTCAAACAGTGACAAGGACTCCTCCCAACACTTATGTTATTCCATCATGTACATATGCAACATATCTTCAATGATTTGGTTCGTTCTTTCTGTCTACCCGTCAATCTCTGGGTGATACGCGGTACTAAAGTTAAGTTGGGTTCCCAAGGCCTATTGAAAACTAGTCCAAAATAGTCTTGTAAACATTGATCCTCGATCGGATATGATCCTCTTAGGCACACCGTGGAATCTCACAATCTCACTAATAAAAAATCTAGCTATGCCTGGCTCTTGATATATTGTATGTACAAGAATAAAGTGTGTAGTCTTCATCAAAGTGTCAACTACCACAAAATTCGAGTCGTGCCTCCTTGTCGTCAATGGATATCCCACTATAAAGTCTATTAAAATGACCTCCTATTTTTATTCTAGTATAGCGCATGGTTGTAGTAATCCTGTCAGATGTCTATGTTCAGATTTCACCCACTGACATTCTATACATCTCACCACGTAGGTGAATATTTATTCCTTCATTCCTTTCAATAAGAATAAGGATTTAAGGTCTACCCTCATCTTCGTGACTCCTGGATGAACCATGTACACTGCCCTATGAGCTTCATTTAAGATCAAAATTCTCAACTCCTTGTTACACAATACGCAAATTTGGTTATTATATCTCATTAACCCATCGTTGTCCACAATAAATCCTGCAAATGCTGGTACCAAAATGGTGTCTTTTCCAATACTTTCCTTAACCTATTTATACTAGTCATTGTCGCATTGTATCGTTAGAATATTTTCAGGAAGATTTGTCTGGAGAGGTATCACTAAAAATATGCATGGTATCCAACTCAACGCATCTTCCACTCTGTTCATTGTTCCTTTTATGTATTTAATATCAAAATTGTACTCGCTAAGTTGTTCATACCAACACCTTTGTCGTGCGTTCAAGTCACTTTGGGTAAAAACATTCTGCAAACCACAATGGTCTATTTTAAGTTTGAATTTTTGTCTAATCAGGTAGTGTCTCCACACTCTTAGGGCATACACAATGGATAATAACTCCAAATCCTGTGTTGCATAGTTCTCCTCATGCTTTCTTAACTTCCTTGAGATGTAAGCGATCATTAGAGCGTCTTGCATCAAGACTCTGCCTAAGACTTCCTTGGATGCATGTATGCATACCAAGAGGTCCTCATCCATGTCCCAGACCTTTAGTATCAATGTTTTCATCAACAAATCCTTGAGCCTTCGAAATTCTTCCATGCATTTCTTCATTGATACAAACTTCTTGTTTTTCTTCAGCAATTCCATGATCACATTTTCTATCTTCGAAAAACCTTCGATGAACCATCGATAATATCCATATAAGCCATGAAGATACATACTTCTGGTATGCTTTTCGATGCAGGCCATTCAGATAATAGCCTATAACTTCACGGGATCCACTGGGATACCTTCGTCAGAGATAACATTCCCTAAATAATGAATCCTCGATCGATAAAAAGAGCATTTTGATAGTTTCCTATATAATTTGTTCTCCCGTAAACACTATAGTACCAAGCGCAAATGTTTGTCATGTTCTTCCATCATTCTAGAATATATCAAAATGTCATCAATCAATACTTGAACAAACTTGTCCAAGTATTCGCGGAACACCCCATTCATCAAGCTCATGAATACCCATGGGGCATTTGTCAGTCCAAACAGTAAAATGGTAAACTTGTAATTTCCAAACCTCATCTTCAATGCAGTCTTAGGAACATCTTCCTCCTATATTCGTAACTGGTGGTATCCTGATCTCAAATTGATATTCGAAAACACTGTTGCACCCTTCATTTGATAAAAAAAAATCATATGTTCTTGGAAACATATATTAGTTCTTGATCATTTCCTTGTTCAATTGACAATATCCAATGCAAAGTCTCCTCAACCCATCCTTCTTATGAATGAAAATAATAGGCGCACACCAAGGTGACACACCTAGATGTATAAGTCCTAAGTCCAACAACTATTTAAGTTGCATTTTCAACTCCTGTAACTCGGGGGTCAACATCTGATAAGAAGTTCTCTCTATCGGTTCAGTTCTAGGTTTTAGGTCGATGGTAAATTTCAATTCCCTCTCAGGTGCCAAACCTAGTAACTCCTTTGGGAATACATCCTCAAATTCTCATACTACCTGAAAGTCTTCTAGTCCTTCCACCAGGCCCTTTTCGTTCAACTCAAGGATTTCATATATCTTGCATGCCTTTCACATGTTGTTTCGTATTTGTAGGGAAGAGAGGAACCTTAGGGAAACTCCCTGGTTCTTTCCTACAATCACTCATCTATGTCCCTCGTAATTGATCAAAGTCAATTGTTTCATCTTACAATCAAGTACCGAATAATGTGATTCCAACCAGTCCATACCAATCACGACGTCATAAGATCCTAAGATCATGACGTACAGGTTGGACTTCATGACAAAATATCCTAGGTTAAGGCTATAATCTGTAACCTTTCCTCCAACCTTTTGCACGGCTCCCAGAGCCATTTCCACCTAGCGAAACTCGTCTTGTTCGACTGCCTTTACCTTAATTCACTTTAGCACTACACCCGAAATAAATATCTTTGTAGCACCTGGATCTATGAGAATACTAAAGGTCTGGTCAACGATGGTACCTAACGTCTCGAGCATAGTAGACTGGTGCTCGGCCTGGCAGTTATTCATAGTTTCATGAATTTGGTGGGCCTTGCCCAAATCTCCTAGTGTATTATGTGTGCCTAACCTGGCTGCTCTGGCCCTCTCAATCGGACATTCATGTTGGTAATGTGGCTCTCCACATGTCCAACATTCAATCTTTGGTCCATTACTCTTGGTCCCCAAATTAGCATTTGATGGCCCACCATCCTGGAATCCTAGTCTATTTTGTTGAACTAGCCTAAAATGTTGTTGTTGGTGGTTTTGTGGTCCTCTATAGGGAGTTCTCTGTTGAGGCACTAGTCGTCGTGGTGTCATGAATGTGGATCCTATTAAAGTGACTCGATACCATGATGGATGTCTAGCTAGTGTCTGATATTGTTGCACACCAGATGTCTCATATCCCCTCGGTCTCACAGAAGTCCTGCTCTGACCCCTGCTGATGAGATGGAACTCAGTTATGAGGGCCTTCTGTACATCATCATGAAATTTCTAAGGCATTAGAATCCTTACTTTCACATGAATTTTGACGTTAAGGATGAACAAAAACTTGTTGATCTCGAGATTTTCGATGTTCCTATGTGGAGCATACCTAAGAAGCTCCATAAAATTGGCCTCATACTTAGGCACCATGCTACCTCCCTTCCATAAGGCATTGAACTCATTGAGTTGGCGCTCAATGAATTCCTCAGACAAATACATCTCGGAACCGCTCCTTGAACAATTCCAATGACACGTCTTCGACGACCATATTCATTTGTGGTAGGAGCATCTTCCACCATAAAAGTGTGCTCCCCTTCAACTAAAAGACCTGCAAATCTTCATGTTGAAGATGTATTCACGAAGTGGGAAGCATATATCCATGTTCTCTAATGAAGCATTGATGGCTATGCTATCCATGGCATCCAAGAACTCGAGAAGCTTGACCTTCTCGGGTTCTTAGTGAACGCTACCAGTACCGGTTGGGGAACATTGTGGACCCTTAGGTGCTCGAGACGCCCTGGACTCATCTCTATCCAGACGACTAATAAAGGCCTCTAACATCCTCTGAAAGGACCTCATCAACCCAACCACAACCCCCAATGACTTGTTTTTCTCCTTGGGGGTTAGACCCCTCTAGCGTGAATGCTACTAGAGGCATCATGCCTCCTATTCTAGCACCATGTCATTTTCCTCCACGATGTCCTCTAACCATGATTACCTGCACGATTACAATTCAAATTAATTAGTGAAAAATTATTAATCAAGAGTTTATACAGTGGAAGGTGTAATAACCCCAAGTCGTAGGGTTGAACCCACTCTGATACCATATGTAACATCCCTCACTTATGCCTAAGAAAAGTTGAAGCACAAAGTTAAGGTTTTTGTTTGCACTAAGAAATTAACATCAACACATGATCTTGGCAATGCCTTTTCACAACATTATAATTAAAGAACTACCTGTTTCTCATCATGGAAATCACTAACGACACAATCAATGTGTCAATGAAGGTTAGTGTCACATAAACATGCATAGCATATTAGCACATCATAAAAACTTGAAGAAAATTACAACGAAATTCAATCATATAAAGAGTAATAAAATGACTACCCGCTCAACCTACCCTACAAGGTTAGGACCTCCAGGGCACATAAGCAAGGCTCAATCCTAGATTCCAATTGATTTTAACCATTTAAGGTCTCATGGATGGCAACTGTTTCGAGGAACGAGGAGATTTCTACATCCCTCTAACCCAATAATGTCCACACTAACTATGTTAAATTAACAACATCAATCCTAAAGCACATTTAA
This sequence comes from Picea mariana, assembly GCA_032191745.1. Lineage (NCBI taxonomy): Eukaryota > Viridiplantae > Streptophyta > Pinopsida > Pinales > Pinaceae > Picea > Picea mariana. The sequence goes on along the minus strand of JASDQU010506258.1, from coordinate 17,142 downwards.
AAATGGCACGCAAGTAATCATTCACATAATACCTCATAGACCATATTAAATCCAAGGCATGATAACATTTATCATTTATATTGGAGGCGCAAATCCCAACAAAATATGAAAAATATGTCCTAATAAATTTTCATGTTGTGCAAGAAGACTAATATCTAAAACCATCATTCAAGAAATTAATTCCATTCACGAGCGAAGTCCAATATCTAAACATCATACATTACATTTATAATTCAATGTGCATAAGGAGTCTAAATCCTCAACTAGTCATACATCACATTATTAAACTATGCACAAGCATTCTATTCAATTAATCCATCATTTACACATGAACAATTCAAGACGCATGAGATATTGATTTCATTTCGCAAGG
>JASDQU010506258.1:0-12012 GCA_032191745.1 Picea mariana | reverse complement strand
TCGCTTGACATGCACGCTCATGATCAAATAACTCGGGTAGGCAAACAAATACTCAAGGTAATAAGATCAATGGCAAGGTCTAGATAGCACAATGCGGTATGAAATCATGTCTTTGTTATTGTGTATATCTTGGTTTTCAAAAAGTGGTCCAGGTACAACGTTCGACAGATTAAGTAAGCAACGTTGTAATGGATTCCTTCAACGGGTCGAAATGCCTTAATCAATAGGATTCCATCCATTATGGCATGGTCTCAACGGTCCAATAGTGATCTTTCCGGAAATAACTATTGTTCTAGCCATTCTGGAGTGTCATTCTAACTGTCGGGATGCCTCCAATGTTCATATAGCTTCGTCGTGGTGAAGTTCCTTTCTGCGCTGTTCTTGTATCCCAACAAGGTTCAAATTCTGCAAGATTGCCCTCTGCGAGGTCTTCTCTAGAAATTCCTGAAGTTTTTCTAATTTTTCCTTCTTCTTAATCAGTTATCCTTCCTTCTTCCATTTGATCTGAGTCTCTGGGTTCCTGTTTACATTCTTATTCTTTTCTTCCCTTAACGTAGTAACTTCGCACTGCTGAGGGTCTTCCAACAGTTTCAAGGGTAATACTATTTCTGGGGTAAATGTACTTCTTTCCTTCATGGACAGGTTCTTCAAAATTTATTGTGTTATTGCAACTTCAATAACTAATTCTCTGGCCCTTTGTCACTTCTACTTATTCTCTTGTTCTTCTATTATTTTCTCTATTTTCCTAGCCTCGAAGTCCCTTAATTCTTTATTTTTTTGTTTTGTAGCTTCCTCCTGTTCTTTTGTTTAGGTCTGATCTTTCTCAATCCAAGTCTTTCCTAACAAAAGTGAAAAAGGGGTGTTGTTATCAACAAACGTCATGACTTCAAATTATTCTTCGGTCGATGTTCCGTGAGAAATCATATGTACATTAGTAACTCTAACACATAGGGCTATCATTTTCCCTTGAAACAATCCTATCCTTCCCAATGAAGGAATTATAACAGGTTTTCCCAAAATTTCCCAAGTACTTTTTGGCATAACATTTAGATGATTTTCCTCATCCAAGACACAGTCTATGTCGAAGTCTACTATTCTAGTTTCTATGCATTTTTTCTCTTTTAAGATCTATGGTAAACTGATGTCTTTGTGTCTAATCAGTGTTTCTTTCATCTATAATAACATAGATTCTGATTCTTTCTGGTTTTCTAACATATCCTTAGTTTCTTGACCTTCTTCATGGGTTTCTTGTCTCATGTTCATATTTTCAACTTTAGCAATCATTCTAGGGAAATCCAAAACCTCATGATCAACAAATTTACAACAAAGACAAGTAGGAATTATACCAGGGCATTCATTAGAAAGATGTCCCAGTCTTCTGCAGTTATAACATAGTGTCAATCCTCTCATTATTTTAAACGATCCCCAACCTTTTCTGTACTGTGCACTAGGATCACAGTGATGGACCTGCAATCTGCAAACATTCTTTTTGGGGTCCTGCATCCACTTGTTAGTCCAAAAATTCTTTCTATGCATAGGAATAAAATATCTTTCACTATCGCTATCAAATTTATCCAGATCGAATCTTCTTTCTTGTAGTGGTGCCCTAATTTTAAACCTAGGATAAAATCTGTCAAACATACCTAAATTCGTACTTTTGAAGAAAAAATTTCCACTTATCTTACCTTTACCATAGCACAAAGATTTAATATATTACCTTTGTTCTTCAAATAAGACTTCTCTTTTAGCACAAATCTTCACAAGTCAAGTAGAATATTGTGCACTAAAACAACCGATCTACGCACAAAGATTTTTCTTTTCTTTAGTTCCCAACAATCACAGTTTCAAGTCCCAGGAACAAAACCATTTGTTGGCATAGAGGCAGACCCAGGGTTCAATGCTTCAACAACACATCAACAAAACCCTAACTATCAGCCCTTTCAACAACACCTGCGAAGCATATGAAGTCTCACCTGAGGTAGACGCAGGGGGGTTGTAGGACTCAGGTGTCTACAACCTAGCTAGGACACAGATATGTGATCACAATACTTAATAGAGCACTTAGCCAATAAAATTCATTAGTCTTTAACCCTTATTCACATTGCAAGTTAAACCCTTATTATAGATCAACGTAGTTGTAGTCAAGATTTAAGCACATCTAACCATTTAGCACATAGCATCAAAGCAAATCTAGCATTTATTCACACATCAAGCACTAAGAATCACTGGATCTACCTATCATACATCAAGAATAGTGCACTAAGAAAATAAATACATAAATAACATGAAAAACATTGCACATCGACACAGGATATACGTGGTTCACCCCACTATGGGGCTGCGTCGACCAACACTTCTCTTCTTTATTAGTCTCTTCAATCTTCTTATAGGAACCAAGCCATAGATCCAACTCTACAAATGACAAGAGATATGCACGCAACTTGCTAGATCCTCCTTCCCCTAGTTAGATCAAATCACAAAGCCTTACACATTCTGTCTGCACAAAGCACTTACAAAACACTTACACTTAGCTCTCCAAGCCTCAACATGTTCGTGCACAAAGCCAATGACTTGTGCACTAATCCAAGTACCACTACCAACCACACCCTAACTTACATCGCCTAGATACTTATTTATACATTACAAAAAGGGACCCAAGCACGGGTAAACCCATAGGATGACATCCCATACCCATTACATAAACCCTAAAATCCCCCAAAACCCACAAAATGGGTGAGATCCCACAATCTCCGCTTTGCTTGGGTGCTCCATCTTTGACCAGCCTATTGAAGTCCCAAAAAAGGTCAAACATGACCAACATTTCCTCCAAACCTGGTCAAGGGACAACAACGATGAGGAGAATAATTCGCTGAGTGTAACTGAGAGTAAATGTTGAGTATAAAAACTTAATAAATTTGCAGCACGAACAATGGTGAAGAGAATAATTCGCTAAGTGTAAATGAGAGTAAATGTTGATTATAAAATCTTAATATAATTCACAGCATGAACAGTGGTGAAGAGATAAAATCATTGATTGTAATTGAAATAAAATTTGAGTGTTGAGGGGGGAAACGTAGAGCATCCCAACCCATTTCCACTGACCTCCTTGAGTCCGAAAATTCCTTGAGGAAGAGCTTGACAAACAAGGAGCCAAATCATGAATTTTATCCTGACATGGATCACCAATTTTCATTGGGCAAGGGTCATGAAAAGCATTGGGCAGGATCACGAATTTTCTCAGTAAGGGAAAATCCTCTAGCATATGGACTCTTCCAAACACCTAGGTCGACAAAAAGAGCGTTGGGCATGTCTAGCCAAAGAGAAAAATGCAGAGAAACACACAAATTTTGGCTAATCTTTAGAGATACATATGGCTAACAGGTTGGGAGAAATTATGAAGAAATCGCCATTCGAAGAATGCATTAAGGCATCTGGTATAACCATGAAGTGGCTACCTCAAACATAGATAGGGGTTCTGTCCAAAAACGTAGAGACAAGGAAGTCTAGATTGGTTGAATTTAAACCAATCACATGTGGGGGTAAGCTTGACAAAAAAACAGAGGGAAAATGAGATTCACATAGGTTAAAGATGAGGGTAGAAGTGATATCACTGGGAGAAATAACCGCATGGGATAAGACAATGAACTAAGCATATGATTTTATAGTTTGGAGTGTAGAATGTCGTGTAAAAAGAAAATAGAATGCTGGGTGAAATCATTTTCAGGGAAGAGAAACATTTATTGGGTAAAGGTGCCATAAAAGTGAAGAAGAAAAAATTCTTGTGTGAAGGTTCCATAAAAACGTAGATGTAACCAATGTTTCAGACCTTGGGCTTCGCCAGGGAGGAAATGAATTAGACTACCAATGAACAACCCATTAAAAATTCATCGTGAGGGTTTTGCCAGGGAGAAGAAAACACAGACAAAGGATTAAATTACTTGCACAAATTGAAAGAACAACGCAAACCAAAGCATTAAAAAATTTAGGGTTTGGGTTTCACCATGGAGAAAATGAAATAGTTAAATCAACGATTACATTATTTACTCTCAAATCTAGGGTTGTGGAAGGAAGACATCGATTGAAAATTCTAATAATCAAAGAATGGAAATACATCTAAATTTATTCCAAACTACACAAGATCAAGCAAAATTTCCCAACTAATTTCAAAAATCCATTACATAATTCTTAACTCAATACAATTACAATATTAAGAGTGAGTACTGTAACCAGCGAAAACATTGGTCAATGTTCTTCAACAGATGGGGTTCCTCCTTGCTCCCGCTTGCTAATCATCAAGACCTCATTAGTGTCTCCCATCCAATGCTCAGGGTACTCTTATTCCCCCTTAGCCCCCTTGATCCGTAAGGGGCCACACACAACACAAACATAAACTCTAGCTCCCAGCTCGCGTCGCAAGGTTGAGCTGCCACACTCTTTTTCGAGCTTGGTATCCCAACTCTCACAAGAAAAATCAGTGAAAGAAATTTCGGCAACATAACTTTACCATGCTAGTCCTATTTAATTCCTCTTCTCAACCATTAATTTTATAGAGTTTTTCTTAGTGACCAATTTTCATTTGCACGTTTAATTTGTTTTATTAAAAATTAATTAGGAATACTCTCCCATGTAAACTTGTCACCTGATCCCTTAGTTACACCATAAATTCACTTATTTAATTTAATTAAATGTCAATTTCTGTCACCCATCCTAAAATCGCTTCGAAAAACACTCCTTGTTGTCCCTTTATTCCCTCTATTTCCTTTTTAATGTCTAACTCCTTTCTAAAACTTAGTTGTGCTTCATTTAGGAAATTTCCTTAGTTAGACTATACTAGATTCCTTTCTATGTTTCCTCATTCCTTTTTACATCCATTTCCTTTCTTGTCTTAGTTTCAATTTAGCATGTCTTGCACATAAATAGTAATTAAATATTTAAAAAATATATTTCTCTTTTAATTCTTAACTTTATTTTTTGCATCCTCCTTTTATTATTATTTTTATTTAGTTTTTAGTCTTCTTACCGTATTTAGACCTAGGATTAATTTTTAACTAGGCTTAGAATTTTTAAGGGGATTTTATAATTAATAAAAATTACTCATTTAATATTTATTTTAAGGCAGACCATGTCAAAAAAATTATTTTTTTCTAGGCACCTAGCTTCATTGACTCACCTTTATTAAAATCATGATGTGCCCTTCAAGATGCACTATGTCCTCCAAGGGTGTCAGTCACCTTTATTCATGTTTTATTCATGCGACATGCCCTTCAAGACACACTACATGCTCCAAGGGTTTGACTTGCCTTTGAATGATTTTGGTAGTTGTCCAACCCTTGGAGTGAATACGCCATCAGGCAACCTTGTGAGAGACTAAGGGCCTATAAGGAATAAGGACCCTTCCTTATTGCGCGCCCATTAGAATATTCGTGAGCGACTGTCACAGTATTCCCTCACGTAATAGTGGATCTCTCGAACTAGGTAATCATTAACCTACAATTTGAGCCACAACGAGAGTGCTAGTAGGATCTGGCAGGGATGCTTCCACACCTCTCCTTCAATATCTAGTTGTTGTTAATGGCCCCTTTACTCCTTATGTGATTCTGATTAGCAAGCAATCGTTAGCTTGCATCCATCAAAGAAACATTGTCAACGATCCATAACAACATCATAATATACTCGGACATATGTCACATATTCATAAATAGAAATACCCAAACCATATACAGTTTGATACTTGATTCAATCCGGAGTCCAAGTAATTCCATTTGATGCCATTGACATCCTCAATATGTCAAGTGTCCTGTACACTCAGGAAAAACCCGTCAATGGCACCTATCTATACATACATATCAAATAACATAACATCATAATTCATAAGCATAATCATCAGAATCCATAAGCGAACAAACAACCATATAAAAAATCAGATCACTTGCATGCAAGTGTCCTCAAAGAATAAGTTAATCATGTGTGCACAAGAGTAGGATGTTACATAAATATTGTTTCTTCCCTTTCTATTTTGTTTATGTCCCAGGAGTTAGGGGTTTTAGGGTTTCTACAGACAAGGGTTTTCCATGTGCTACAACTCTCTAATATACATGTGAGGTCGAACAGTAGTACCCAACCCAATATGTCAGGGAACCAATTAAGGAGGGTAGACTATACCCTTTGTTGTACTACTTGATTACCTAGGCGCTAGAGTGTATCATCACCAGTGATGTTCTCGATGACACTATAGCTATAAAAGACCCATGGTGGGGCATCAAAATTTTGTTCTTATTAAGAAATCAAGACCTCCATTTGGGGTCTCTTTCCCATTCTTCTCATCTAGATATTTCTAGCCACAGTCTCCATGCTCAGAACTAGCATATATACCTCTCCCAAGTTCCTTCAGTGTTCATTGGTCGAGGCCACGGGGCTTCCACATGGGTCCGACTCAATATGATTCTCCATGAGTTCTCCGATATCCCAAAACTTCCTGAGTTCTTAATTCTATGGCGAAAATCCATCCACCAACAAATTGAACGACTGGACTTGGTCCTCAACTAACTCACACGTTAACAGGGAATTCATTGTTCGGCCTTCAGATTTGAATTCCAGGCCTAGCCCCTTCCCTCCATCTACACTTGCATGTGATCACGGGCTATGACCAGAATCTAGGAAAAAGGACGCAAAGACAACCCTCACGCGAATCCTCTAGAGTGGAAAATCTTCGAAGTTCACAATCCGACGTCGCGTTTCCTTAGAGAATTTGATGGCCCTGATTCACTTAGGGACTCTGGGCTTCAACAGCTCTTGATTCTTCACACACGCAAACCTCCAGAGTGAAATCATTTCAGAGTGTTGGATCTTCTCTCACACATCATTCTCTATTCAATAGTCACACTGAACTCCGACGCTTTGGCCTTCAGGATTTCTTGCCAAACACAATACCATTATTCTTCCGTAGTGACTTTTCTCAAAAGTGGAAGATCTTCTGCCATGTGTCCTCCTCTATTCAATGGTCACTATTTACTCCAGTGTTTCATCCTTCGTGAGTTCTTGACCCTCAACTCTTCAACTCTTCCAGAGTACTTCTGCTTCGGAGTGTGGGAGTTGGCGACACCTATCCTTACCAATGGACGACTCATATCTACTCCGCTACTTCAAGCTTCTGAGATTTTAGAAGAACCAAACTTCATTTCTTCTAGAGTGGCTCTTCTCCAGAGTTAACAATATATTTCCACATGCCTCCCTGTGCCAATGAATAGGATCTACTCTGACACTTTGGCACTTTGGTCCTCTTTGGACTCTCTATGATAATATACCCCAAATCCTTCGGAGTCTCGAAGTCCCATACTCCTGGAGTTCCTGTCCTTTCACCAACCACATTCCTTAGGTGGGCACGTACTAGGGGCTGACATGTAGATGGGTCAGGGGTGAAACGTGCCTTCACCCAGGATGACACGTGTCACATTCCAAAGGCTCTATGGGGTAGGTGATGTGCATGAATCTAGGTGGCACGTGGATCATCAAGATTAAATCCATGTCACCATGGATGGAATCACTACTTCTCATTATTCTGGTATGATCGTCTTTCAACATCCCTAATATCTCACAGTCGAGATCCGATCCATATCAATTTGTTCACAGATCGACGGTTCACAGTGATTGCATAACCCCAATGTGCTCGCTCTTTATCGGAGAGTTCAATCTCTACAATATAAAAGGTGCTCACTCGAATCTTTTTAACCGTGGTCTTTGATCATAAACCTTGACGAGATCAATGAACTTGGTTGACTTTGGACAGTCAACTGGCACATCCATTAATTTCTCCTTTTCACTCTGCAATGATTCCCAACCATCGATCTAATCGAACGACTAGTGTTTGATCCATTAACTCCAATGGATATTTAGGTCAATCTAATGACTAAGAAAATTTTTCCTCCCAATGAATGACTCACATTTATATCTTCTGTCAGGTTCTTGATTCCTCTATGACTCTTGTTACTCCAGGAGTTCGGGTAATTTTGACTATAGTGAAGGTTGGCATAATAGAGCTTCGAGCTCCCAAAACTTAGAAACCATCATGGGATAGCTCCTTTTGGGCTCAACGCAGGGTTCTTAGACCTAGGTCACATGGAACTTATGATGAATATTGGGCTATGAGATCTACTCTTAGCTGAGTTTTGGTTAAGGTCATGGGTGCGAGTTTAAGGTCTCTCAGGATACTAGCTTGAAGAAAACTCCTTCCTATCTTGCACAACTTTAAGTTTTGAAACATGATGGGGCAAACCCATGGGATTAACGAGACAATAGCAGTGCTAAGAGGCTTGCTCCAACTTTGGAGCTATGAGGTAGCTCCTTGGGCAAACACCTTCGAGGTTTAAATTGGAGCATATGGGAAAATTAGAAGCATAAGTTCTCAAGGAAGCCAATGTATACACATAACTTAACCATTTCAAAACATAAACCATTTATAGATATGTAAGTACATTCATGCAACCGTTAATTCCCAATTTAATGCATAGAGTATGAAAACACTTATTAGAACTAGATAATGTGAAGCAACTACTAGAAGGGGTTTCCATTTCCACCCAACAGTAGGCTCAGTCACTCCTAAATGATTTACCACTAGCCACCTCCGAGCTAGACCATGATTCTTTGAGATTGAATCTCTTCTTCTAGAACACAAATAGATAGGGATGAAGGTTACTCTCCTTGTCCCACAGGATCTTGGAAATGGTTTACACGATACCAAGCAAGGAGGATTGGCCTCGTTTATCATATTTTATCATAACCTTCTCAGCCATTTCCTGTGACGAGAATGCTTATCTCTCCATTCTTCCTTTAACACAGGAGCTTAGATTATCGTCTCTGCACTCATCACAAGTATTTTTTTGGTCCACCACACCTTCCTTTACTTCTTGTCTCAAAAAGGTTATGTGTGACCCAAATTCTCAGTCTGTGGTCAGGTCTCGAATCCTTACAGATGGGTTATCTACCTCATCTTTTCATTAACTCTTGAGGAGGGTTTCCCACCTACTAGCCTGATTGTAATTCATTTCTGGGTCAGAAAACTGTTCTAGCCCTCAACAATTTAAATCCAATAAGGTATTGGTTTGTTGAAGGTTAACACAACCATTCCTTGTCCCCTTCACCATCTCTTTTCATAGCATTCATGGTCTTTCTTAGTACATCCCCCTGCCATAAGTCATGCAACACTTATCTATTTTCCTAGTAAACAAAATAATTTACATTCATTGACCTTTTATAAAAAGGTCCATCAAATCAAACATTCACACATATTGAGCTTTCCATATTATCTTGGCCATTATAGTTATATTTACAAAATGGGGGAAATAGGGTGTTACAATTCCCTCCCCCTTAAAGGAACATCATCCTCAATGTTCTATTTGTCAACATGATTTGTATATATATAAGTGAACAAAAATGGATATGCTTGTCTCATGACATCCTCCATTTCCCACGTAGCCTCATCTAGGCCAAAGTCTTTCCACTGCACCTTGACTTTTGCAATGATTCAGTTCCTAAGTGGGGTTTCCTTCCTATCTAGTATGCATCGAGGTTATGTCATGAATTCTCCCTCTGGCTCCACCTAGATCACAGACCAGTCAATTATTTTATTAGAATCATGTGCATATTTATTCAATAATGAAACATGGAATACATTATGTGCCTTTACTATGGGAGGGATTTCTAGCCTATAGGATACAGGTTTCACTCTATCTAAGACTTCAAAGGGTCCACAATACCGAGGTTCCATCTTGGCACAAGCTCCCATTCTCAAAGAACTCTTCCTGGGCCTAACTCTGAGATAGACATGGTCTTTTTTCTTGAACTCTCTCGAAGTTATATTTATGTTGGTGTAGCTATTCTATCTATCCTGGGAAATTTTCAGATTTTCTTTTATCTGAATCACTTGTTGTTCCATTTATTTCATCATGTTCAGTCTAATTGTGATTTTATCCACCAGATTACTCCAACTGATTGGAATCTTGCACTGTCTACCATAGAGTGCTTCAAAAGGGCTCATCTTCAGCGACTCTTGATAATCGTTTTTGTAGGAAAATTCAACCAATGGCAAGGAGTCTTCCCACTTCTTAGGGTGATGCATTACATGCATCCTTAACATGTCTTCTAATACTTCGTTTACTCTTTCTATCTATCCATCAGTTTGGGGGCGATAGGCTGTCCTAAACAACATTTTAGTCTCAAAACTAGCCATCGAGGATTTCTAAAATCTTGAAGTGAATTTTGTATCTTTGTCATACACAATCTCCCTAGGCATGCCATGCAATATGAATATATCCTTCATGAAGATGTTGGAAATATCTATTTCCTTGCAAGTTGACTTGACAGGAACGAAGTGAGCAGATTTGCTCAATTTCTCCACAACTACCATGATGGCATCATTATGCTTGGATGATTTTGGTAATTTGGTGATGAAATCCTTGGAGATGGTTTCCCATTTCCATTATGGAATTTGTAGAGGTTGTAAAAACCCTGTTGGGTGCCAGTGTTCTGCCTTAACTTGTTAGAATTATAGACACTTAGCTAGATAGTCCACTATGTCCTTTTTCAATCTAGGCCAATAGAATTGTTTCCTAGTGGACGTGATCATTTTCTGATATCCCAAGTGACCAACATATGGTCTCTTGTGTAGTTCATCCATTATGAACATCTTCAAGTCATCACAACTTGAAATATACAATCTATTTATGTAGGTCAGCAGGACTTCATCAACCATCTAATATTCCTCATACTTTATCCCTGTGGGATCCTGTTTTAGGTATGATGTCACGGTCTTGAAAAATGCATTTGTCTCTTGCACATTTTTGACCCTCTCTCTGAAATTAGTTTCACATGTGCTTACCACTTCCATGTGAATCATTTTCACACTTCTTCTAAGGGAATCAACCACCCTATTTTCCTTTCCTTTGAAGTGTTTGATTTTGAAATCAAACTCACTAAAGAGAGCCATCCACCTATCTTTCCTGGCATTGAGTTTTGGTTGATAAAAAAAGTGCCTCAACTCACAATGGTATGTCATAAGTATAAACCTCCTACCCAAGTGGTAATGCCTCCACATTTTTAAAGAATGCACTATGACAACCAACTCTATATCATAGGTCACATAATTGATTTCATGCTCATTCAATTTTCTGTATTCATAGAAAATTACACATCCTTCTTGCATAAGGACTCCTCTGAGTCCTTCCTTGAAGGAATATATACACATGAGGAATTCATTATTAGGGTTTGCAATCTTCAGCATGAGTGCATGGGTCATAATGTATTTCAGTTCTTGAAATCTTTCTTCAAATTCTGATGTCCAATTGAACTTAACCCCCTTTTTTTGGAGGGCAGTGATTGGGCAACCAATCTTGGAAAATCCTTTTATGAACCTTTTATAATATCCTGCTAATCCCATAAAGGATATGATATCAGATACATCCTTTGGGGTAGGACATTCCATAATAGATATGATCTTTTCAGGGTCTACTTCCACCCCTTCTTCAAAAATAACATGGCCCAAGTAATGTACTGTCCTCTAGAAAAAGTCACACTTGATAAAGTCAATGTAGAGTTGATGCTCTCTTAGTACTTAAAGTACAATTCTAAAATGTTCTTCATGCTCCTCTCTATTCTTGGAGTAAATTAGGATATTATCAATGAAAACCAATACAAATTTGTCTAGGAACTTCCTGAGTACATTGTTCATAAAGAACATAAAAGTGGCGGGGGCATTGGTTAATCCAAATGGATCCACCACAAACTCATAGCAACCATATCTGGTCCTGAAGGTTGTTTTGTGGATGTCTTTGTTGAGCTCTAGATCTACCTAAGTAAATTAGAGTGCATTTATTATCAATCCGGTGTTTGTAAGACTTAGAGGCATGTCCAAAGTATATGGATTTTACAGATAGTTTTTATCTTTTATGGAGATAAGCCAAAAACTTAATCTAAGGATGAATGTGAAAGAGATGCTAAGCTCCTATTCAGAAGTCATCT
>JASDQU010506257.1:3570-15025 GCA_032191745.1 Picea mariana | reverse complement strand
AAAAAAAAATTGAGTTATGCTTGTCTTCCACTCAGGCAACCTGGGAGTTGGGTGACAATCAATAACAAACATCATTCTATGTATTATGTAAAGCTTGTGGACAAATAGGTCCCCTCCACAACCATGTTATTTGATTGGTCCCCTGATTCTCATTTGCTAAATGCCATAAAGAAGCATAAAAGAAGTGGTGTTAAATTGTTTGGAATTCCCTTGAGTGGTCAAGGCTCCCACAATGGGCCATATTGTCTGTTTTTATAATAACTAAAGTTTCACCTGTTGAGGTGTTATTTCTAAGGTGTTGATGGGGTGATATTTTATGTTGAGATTTAATTTTGAGAAAAATTGGTGATATTTCTGTGGTGAGATTCAATTTCTTCGAAAGTATGGTAGGGCATTGGTTACACAATTTTCAATTCCTCCAAATATATGGGAAAATATTAGTTATATAATTTGGTATGATATTTCATTTTTTCAAGCTGTGGATGTTCAATATGTAAAGTTAAGAAGATATTTTGGATATATTTTCATTTTCATGTTTGTATGCAATCATTGCATAATGTCTCATCTTTTGATAGGGAGTGGATGTTTGATAATTAAGTTTAAAGAATCATTTTAGGATACTTTACTTTTCATATGGGTATGAAATAATCAATATGTTTCATTCAACTTATTTTAGTGTGAAAAAGTGAGGCAAGATAAAGAAATGGATGCTCCACATTTAAATTGATGGAAGCATCTTAGGCATACTTTCATTTTCATGTCTCTATACAATTACTTACTACACAACATTTCATCTTTTGATAGAGAGTGGATGCTCGACAATTACGTTTAGACAGATATCTTATCATACTTTATTTTCAGGTGGTTATGCAATTATTGCTTGATTTCATTAACTTTTTGTTAACATGACAAAGAGCGGAAAGACAAAGACAAAATTTTAAACTAGTGGAAACGATTTGAAGATGCACATTACATGGTTTTTATTTTTTTCATTGAATACTTTTGATCAACACGAACAAGCGACTACCACTCTATTTTTTATTTTCCATGAACATAAACGACTTGCTACAAAATGAAAGTCACGCTTTTGTTAAGAGGCCATATGTAGGAGATACTCATTCTACCAAAGTCCCCTAGCACTTGAATCTAGCCCTACTTATTTTTTTCAAACGCACACACTTATGAGAATGACCATGACGTTGGAGAGACTTGAACCTTGGTGAAGACAATAACAATACCCCACTTCACTGACCCAACAAACCACCACTAACTATACAAGGGTATTTCATTTTAAATCACACACATATTTACATCACACAATCTACAAAAGAAGGGGAAAGAGCTAAGCAAAATGTATATATACCACACAACTAATCTAGCAATATGTTATTAGTGGGAAATGTCACAAACATTATAGACTTAGTTTCGTAGACATAAATTTTATGACATGTAAGTACATTTACACTTCCATAGAGTTACCTTCAACCAATCTGATAGATACAATGAGAAAATAAAAGATTTTATAGTTAAAAAACAATTCCAAAATATATAATAACATATTTGACTTTTAATCTCACACATATAAATATTCACATCACACAATTCATAGAAAAGGAAGAAGAAAACAAACGAAAAAACAAAAAAAAAACATATTCAACTTACAACCTATTTAACAATATGTGAATCAAAACATCACAACTCTTGTAAATCCACCTTCAATTGCATAGGAATGTACCCAACCAATGTAAGCTACACAATGAGGAAAGAGAAGATATCTCCTTGACAAGATAATGAGAGCAAAACAATAATAAAGTTGTTTGTTATTAGGTTTAACTACTCAATTTTAAATTGACAGGTTGCAATCTTTCACATTAACTTAGGCAAAATATAAATTTTTAATGTAAAACATTTCACCTCTGCATAAGGAAAATACAAGAGGACCACCTCAAATTTATGATAAAAAGAAAGATTAACAAAGTGGGGTACTAAGTTCGAAACTTGTCTCCCTTTTAATAACAACCTGCTCTAGCAAAGATTTCAAAGGATCACAAATAATATCAACCAGTACAAGGTTATCTACATTTAGTATTAGTGCCCTTAAAATTTGTGATTTATATAGATCAAAATCAATATTTTAATAATATTTTTTTCTTTTGACATTTATGATTTTCTTGATAACATACATAAACAATCAATTTTTAATTCCTAATCTTTCTTGAAGTGGGTCACTGAAACATTTATATGATAACATTGGTATTTTGAAGGTTTGAATGCTTGGTTTTTGAGTTAAAATTCATTAATTTTTATAAATTTGGGATGAAGTAATATAAATTTAAAAATTTATTAATATTATTTATCATGGGAAAAATTGAATTATTGTTATTATTTTGTAAATTAGAAAAATTGTCTTGCATGCACATGTCCCTACATGTGCATGTAGAGACTTGGTGGTGAATTGGTTAGTGACAAGGTCTGGCAGGCAGGAGACAGACACTACAGTAAGCATGCATGTGCTTATCAGAAGACAGTCATCAACAGTACACGACAGATTAACAGGCTCTGACGTGGCACGTCATCAGATCAAACCTGGAGATGAGGTGGAACTGGGGTTGTGTGAAATGGGTGCTCTTAGTTCCATTTCTTTTCATACAGATTTGCCCAAGAAAGGCAAGCCCTGTAGCTGGGAAAGAGGTCCTGTCACAACAGTAGAGTAGTCCTTAACAGAATCTGAACAACAGATAAAACAGTTTTTATCACTGTGGTATTGGTTGCCCACATGACTTGATTTTTGAGACCATGGGGGACTAATTGATTTTGATATATAAAATAGCGGTCGTATCATTCCTTGAGAAGAATTCTCGATAATTGTCAGAAAATCTTTGGGTGGTGAGTAATCGTTGAACTCCATTATCTGCTAGAGATCACAATCCGTAAAAATTACTCTGAAGACATAGTTCAAGACAATGATTGAACATCACACTCATTCCAATGCAGTTTATAAACAATTTCCGGAGTGAAGATAACCTTCAATAATGGTTAGGAAATGATTCTCAATTAGAATAATCCATGCCCAAGTCCCCACCCTGGGCTAAGCTAGCCTTCATCATCAGTCCCAAGTCAAATTTATCCATCAGGGCATTTCTGTACCATCCTGTAGTATTTTCTTATGGCTTTTATGGTTTACAGTGTCATCTCCATGTCCACTCAGAGTATGGCAGTGTTCCCCAACATAGAGCCCATGAAATCCCCGTTGTACTCTGGATTTAAGCTCTAGCACGGACAATCCAAGAAGCAGAAGTTTTCAGGGCAAAGACAGGCTACACATGTGTCCTGTGGCTACGATGAGTATAATGAGTTCTTTGTTCCCCTTATAAGGGCTTCCCTCATCTCTTCTAAACCCAAGTCATTCTCTTAGACTTCTGACTGTGCACACCCACTTTTTCTTTTTTCCTTCTGTACAAGCCCAAATGATTTTTTTGTTAAAAAGGGCCTTGACAGACTGAGTGATTATAGGCCTGAGAAGCCAAAGCCAGCAATGAATGAGAATTCAGGGAACATTTCCCCCAGCCAAGCAGCGGCCAGGGATATGAGCAGAGAAGATCATTGGAGAAATTTTGATAACTCTGTCAATGCGGTATCCTTCGGTTTTGTGGCAACTGCCATTTTGATTTCTATGTTTTTGGTTATGGCTATCTTTGAAAGGTTTTTGAGGCCCAGTTCCTCCTCCTCATCGGCCGAAGACACTGGAAATGGGAATAGGCCTCTGGAGCCCATGGATGTCGAAGATGGAATGCGGTTCTTCGACAAGCTGGAGGATTCTTCTAGTGTAAGTATTTTCTGGAAACCTTGGTTTTTAATGCATTTTTGATTAAAGTGCTTGAGCAAGTCCTGTGGGCTTCATATTAGAAAAATCAAAATCCCTTTTGCTCTATGGAGAGGCTCTAGTTCCTGAATCAGGCACATCCTCCTGTGGAGTTAGTTTCTGGTTTCTGCTGTGACTTGAGTAGAATGGAACTAGTAGCAGTGCCTCTGTGGTTGCAGCAGGCAGGTTATATCCGGCCTTAACACCAAGGTCATTGTAGATAAACAGAAATCAGGATTTTATTTCAGAATTTTTTCTGTTTGTGGGTAGAGACATGAATCCCCATATTATCCTACATTGCAGTTGGGTTGTATGGTGATTATATGAAAACGAGATTGTTGTCCTCTGGAATGCAGCCAGTGCCATGGACAATTTCATTACACAAAACCCACTTTGTCATTTCTTTGAAAAGGGCAGCGTTTGCTCAGTATCTGCAGAGATGTCAATCCTTAAGATTTTCTTGAAGAAATGAGCGAGCAAAGAAGATATCAAATTTCATTTCAATGAGTGCAATTTGCTATCAGAAAAGAGCTCATATATTTAGCTTTTAAAATGAGATGTCACAAGTAAATGTCTCTTGAAAAGAGAAGGGAGTCATTTATATGAATTTTCTATTGTATGTTTTGCCCCTTCAGTAATAGTAATATGTTGATGGAGAGCTTTGCAATTTAGCTGGCCAATAATGTTTCAAGCATCGGAAACTAGAGGGTGGCCATGCTCCACAAAACTGATCCATGAAACTGAGAATGTACAGGCCCGGGTTTTTGGTGTAAGGCATCATGAGCACCCATGTCGTTAAGGTTATTGTAGTCTGTGCAGTGAAACAACTTCATGGATTCAAATAGCGACTGCTTGTGGGCATTTGCTACCTACTTACCATGACAGTAAACGTGCTTCTTCTATTTTTCTATATCAACACTGTTTTTGTTTTGATTTATAGGTTTTAGACAGCTTAGAACTACGGTGCTCTTTTCCTGAGTTGTTTTCTGTAAACAGGAAGACAGACAGATCAGCTTGTTCAGGCAGTGATATCTAGTTTGTAGTCCAATAAACAGACTAAGGACCAAAAATAGCAAGTTTTTTGTCCCCCATTGTAATCTTTCTTCATAAATTTCACTTGGAGCAAATTGGATGCTAGCGGTTTGCTCGTCAGGACCAATTGGACAGAAGGGGAGTGACAATACACTGTTTACAGAAAAACAAATCCGGGAAATCCATTGTTATCATTTCCAAGTCAGATTGCTTCGTTTATGAGATTGCAATCCTGGCGGATGCTCAGCTTAGCAGCTAAAAGCCATCTAGGATTTGTATTCTAATTTCTTTAGGAACTCAAATCCTCCCTTGAAAAAGTTTATTTAGGAGACTTGCCAATCAGCTTGGTGTGGCAAGTTGCAACTGATAACTGTAGAAATTAGRCATAGAGGGTCATGTGGAATGAAACATAAAATCTTTTCTTGTATAYGGCGTACACTCTGGAGGAAAGTGGGTGTTTTTTCCCTCTATGTTTTGTTCTTTGTTTGGTGAAGGTAGGCGTGAAGCTTGTTCAAGTTAATATCAGTTGCAGTACAAATGCAATGAATGGAATAAATTTGACGAGTCTTCCTACTATGCATGAGGGYTTTTCTGGATACACCTCATTTCAAWCTTATACCATTCTTTCCTTCAGAGATCACTAGGAATGGTATCTACAGCACAACATTGGTGGGGGTGTCCAAATGTTTACTTCCTTTGATATGCAGATATGTAGCCTTCTATTTCAACTGTCTCAGTTGATGGAGCCCCTTTTTTAGTTGTGAACACATCCTCTTCACAGCAATCTTTATCTACATACATAAATCACATTCTTATCTCCATTTCCCTTTTCCGTTTTAGTCGACATTTATCTCTTGGATTTAGTCAAAAACTATGGTATCATCCAAAACCTACAAAACAAAACTTGATTCAGAGACGGCATCTATTCATCCTCCAGTCCTGGGAAGTTTTAAATTCAAGTATATTCATCTCTATTGTGCACTCTTGCTGACTGAGGCTTATCAAACCAAAGTTTAAAGTTGTCCCGGATTGATTGTTGTGTGTCCCACACACAACAACACATGTAAGCAAAGATGTTTATAACTGATATTTTTTTCATTGATTCAGAATCTTGATAGTGTAAGTCCCTCTACTTGAAGCATTGCATCTCATGCGCATCTTGTGTGTCTGCTCTGAAAATGCTCATGTTCTTTCAAGCAATTCTATACAATACATTGATTGGACTGTAACACCTGCCTGAGCTCCACGTCTGGCATATCTTTTATTTCAAATGAATCTTTGCCTGATGGTTGCTTGATTCAATTCATGAATTATCTGAATTTTGTCTAATCATAGTGTTATCTCGTTGTTTCTGCTTATTGTCATTAATAATGCTGTGAACGGGATTCTTGATATATGTCTATGTTTTAAGGCAAATGTCCATTTTTTGTGAAGTTTTCTACAAACCAACTTTTCTCTAAGGAGATTTCAAAGTTTCAATGCAATAATTTCGAACTTTTTAATTTCTGTTCAGTTGACCTGTTGTTATCATGTATATCATCTTACGCCAGATCATAGATTATTTTTTGTGTGATTGACATTATTTGAAAATCATCAATATACCTCTTTCTTACCAGTGTCCAAGAATTAGAGCATTAATGACCTTATAGTTTCCTTGCTGTTCATGCAAATACAGGCTTCAATTTTTCTATCAGTTTGTTCTGCTGAGATTCACATATAGCTTGAACTGCCCTTTTACTCCCCTAGGAATTCTATTTTCAAAAAACTGTAAAGAACATATAAACAAGAAGTTGAAGAAGGAATAAATTATAAACCAATATAGCAGCAGACAATGACATACTTTCCAAGAAGCAATAAAACTCTTGACTTACTCCCCAATAAAGGGCTATGTTTGACCTTCCAAAAGCTCTCGACTGCCAGTATGGAGCTGTCCCAACAGAGGTATCGTTTCTTTCTTTAGGTGTACTTCCAGGAATTTTACATGGCTTCCTTCAACCTATGAGGTCAGTAGGGGAAATTGAAAATAAATCTTCTGATTAGTTGGACATACCATACTCTTGAAACTAATTGCACTGGCGACAAAGCAGTTCACCTTTCCAAAAATTCAACTACCTTAATGAATTGACTTATATTACTATGACTATTATCAGTTCCATTCTGAACAATACATTGCTATGGGTTTGACAATACGTGTCCAAAATGGTCACTTAAAAGCAACTCAAAGCCACTGAATTGAAAACTATAAAATCAACATATAAATGAGATAACAACGAAGGACATTGGGATGCAAGAGATTTTGATGCTGCTTTCATCCCTTCGGGTGCCATCACCTCCCAAGGCTGCTGCTCTTGCAGAACTTGGTATCCTTTTGACCATCACTACAATTTTTTTCCAAAGTGGTCCATGCTTGTCCTAATTAACTTTTACATAGACATCAGTCCAATTGTCCTCAATTCTAAAGATCTGAAATCTGTTAAACTACTCTTTCAGAGGGCACCTACTCTCAAACGTTTCTTGATTTTAAATATATCCCCTTACTTGGGCTTCTTGGATTCTGACTAGATCATGGATTTCAGTGGCTATCTTCATTGAATGTCAAAGGACATCCAAGATTGTACCATACATCTGGTGAAACACAGTTTTTATCCCATGCAGGATCTTGAAGGATCACTCTTTATTCTCTTTGGCTAGAACCTGCATGTTCATCCTTGACTGTGTACATTGGATCGTCCATGTCAATCACCAGGGGTCTGTCTCCATGTTCCGCCCCACCTTAACCGGGCATTTGCGGCTTCATACATTCTTCCTATAGCTTGATTCTGTTCTAGCTGCTTCCGCCCTCTTTGTCATACACCCAGGAAAATCAACAAACTTTGTTTTGTTGTCTTTTTCTATAAAGATTCTTACTCAGACCATTCTCGTCCATTCTCATGATGTAATGACTATCATTAAAGTGCACAATTGCTTTCACCAATGGATTGATGAGGGTAGTGTGTTTGCCAACAGCAGCATCATTATAAGATGAGGTGCTTAAAGGAAAAATGATAGGCCCATTAAGACAGGAGGTGGAATCATCATCTTATTAACCTTAACTAGACCCATTTATTTGAAGTCAACTGAAGTGTTTAAGATCCTTTCAATGTGGTTGGAAAGGTATGTACTCTAGAGGGAAATGAACTAGCTAAGCCTTTGGCTTCCTAAGAAGATTAACTTCCAACTAGCTATCCTCCATCCACTTTATCCCCGGCAAGGAATCCCCATGACAAAAAGACTTTCTACCTTCAAGCTCTGGGATATCTTCAGGCCTTGGATTAGAGCCGATGAATTCAGCTTTATTGGCTGAGACTGAGCCTAATCCCATTGCATAAACTAGTAGAAAGTTATCCGTAGAATTCCACATTATCCTTCCCTTGTTGACTTGTCCCAGGTTGCCTTTGGCCGCCCCATGAAACATTGGGAATTGGCAGCCTGTATTGATCAATGGCTGAGTGAGGAGGGTCTTGGAATCTGATCACCAATCTTCTTCTTTTCAAGGAAAAATGATTTAACTACCAGAAGTATTTTATCATGAAAATTATTTGACTAAGGACCATACAGGTGCGTATGTGGGTACTACAGGTATTTGATTGTGCTTTATGATTAATGAGAGGCAGTTTAATAAGTTGGGCAGGACAACTCCTCTATCCATGGGTGAATAGATTTACATATAATCTGGTAATGCATTAAGTGCCTATGCCAAGCATAGGTATCAAAGTGTAAGCTGTCTCAATGTGTCACCTACTGCAATGCTTGGCAAGTGTTTGCAGTTCAGCTACAAATGCTGAACAACATCATTCAGGAAGCTCACTAACTAAGAAGTGAAGGTGTATACAACAGCGAGGATGGACTAGGCGTGATTCACTAATGAAAAGAACCCTAACATTATAACACATTGGAATTTGATGTTCATGGTTCATTTAAGGCTTTGAACATCGTGCCACACACATATATTCACATTTGTTTCTCACACACACACATATTTATATTTATGTATTTATTTATTCATGTATGTTTCTCCACAGACTGGCAGATAGAAGGCATCCTGGAAGTGCTGCATAACTTTTCCATGGATGTTGTGTTACCATTGATAGGTTTATTTTACCTCAACTACGAAGGGAAGATGCATTACCTTTGGTGAATACAATAAAATCTTTTTATACATTTAACGTATAGATGACGACTTCTGCATGAAAAATGAGTCGATAGAATTATCTAGGCATGCAGAAGACATGATCATTGATTGTCGGTATAAAGATTTTGGGCTACTTTCAATTCTGTCAGATTAAATTAACTTGTAGCAGTACTGTGCCAGATTTTATCTGGCCTACTATATTCTATTATAGAAATGCTCTGAAGAATCTGTATGWAGTTGTCTGTGAAAAGTCCTGCAKAATGTTGTGTTATGTTACTGTTTCAATAGCAGTTCTGGATGAGTAGCCTACTCTGTTGTTACTTGGCTCTTTTCTACCAAAGTGTTGAGTTATATATATATATATTTCTTTCCTTCCCCTTGTGTTTTTCTTCTTCTTCTTTACTTTTATTAACCATTTGGGGTTCTCTGATGCAGATTTCTACATATTCTATAGGGGTATCTGTTGTGATGCCAGGGCAAGACATTCCTACATTCATTGCCCATCCAGTCCCTTTGCCATGCCCTCCGGAGGGAATCTCATGGCCTTTGCACGAAGATGGATTTTTTTTGGGATCTGCTAGCTTGGATTCCAGATCGTCCCCAGTAGACAAAGCAAACACTGGCGAAAGCACAACGAGACCTGGATCTGTTTGATGCATTGCCTCATTATTTTGTATGTGTGTGTAAATAGATAATGTGGATAAGAGAGATGCAGGTTGAGGATGTTGACTGTAAAACAACTTCGAGATTTAAAGAATTTGAAGCCTTCACTAGCTTGTCTCCAATTTGCCATTTTGAGACATGGTTGACAGAGGTAAATGTGACTCCAAACTTGTCATTTCTTCCACAATTACTTCAGTCTGTTAATTACAGATGAAAATCTATACTGTTTCAGTGCTTCTTACATTTTTAATATTAAGAATCATATTTGACTTGCTGGTAATACTTCTTGGTTAGTTAATAAAGTAAGCATATTTCATATCTCCCCACCAAGGATTAAATTCTTCATAGACAGGCTCTGTTTTGTCTATGCAAACTGGGCTTCTGCATAGACAGGCTCTGTTTTGTCTATGCAAGCTGGGTTCTTGAAGGTCAGGTGAAGGCAGGTGCAAATCCTAAATTAATTTGGCCAAATAAATATCCCCATTCACAATTTCTTAACTGAATATTTTTCAAAAAAGTTTAAGCACAGCACAATCCATTATAATAATCCTAAAATTGAAAATGGAAAATGGCATGTTTACCATATTAAAAGAGAGAAATAAAACCACATAAAATATTTAGAACATCCCAAAGAGTTTGTTCTTTCTTTTGGTAAGTCGTTAGTAATAATTCATCAAACCTAATTACCAGTGTAAGGGATTCCAAGCTGTCACATTGATCTGACAACCAGACCTTTCCTTGCACACCGAAATTGATTGAAAGTGTTCCAACTAAAGTTTAGTTTGAAGGGATTTGTCAGTCAAAGGTTTTCTTAAAAGTTATCATTGAAAAAAGCAAATGAAAACTCACTTTTTTTAGTTTCAACTAAATCATGTAAAGTTTGGATGGTCATTTTATCAAATGAATATAAATCACTTTTTAACTTTCAATTCAATCACGTAAAGTTGGACGGTCATTTTATCATATAAATATAATATAAATCACTCACAGGATGATTAAGAATCATTTTCGGTTAAGAACTTTTTGTAAAGTTTTTGAGAGAAAACATTTATTTTTAAAAAGTTTTTCATGTATTATGATTAACTATGAAAACATATATTATTAAATAAAAATTATTATATTAATAAATATATTTGGGAAATTGAAAACTTTTATATTGTGAATGTGGAGAATTTAACAAATATTTTTGGCACTTTTTCTCATTCATTCTTAAAATGATATTCAATATAAAGTAGTTCTACCTATGTAGAGGTGGCCAGCCTTGGTATTCAATATAAAGTGGTTTTACATAGCTAGAGTTAGCTAGCCCAGCCAGCCTGGGAACTTACCTAATACTTTTTGTTTGCTATTCACACTTCTCGAGCATTTAAGTTAGTCCATCAAAAATATGTTTTTAAAAAATATGGGGTAATGTGTTATCTATGTTCAATCCTAATCTTTAATGTGACGATTATTCTATAAGGTTTGAAATTAAAAGTTATATAGGAACACTAGATTTTGTAACAAATCTACATTGAAATCATACTTATTTGAGATTGGAGATCATTGTTACTTGTTGATTCTTTATATGGACTATGCCATGTTGTATAAGTCAAGTTAGAGATGAAAGATCTTAGAAAAGCCATCCGTCTTCATGGAATATCCAGATGGATGGTGGTTCAACTTCTCTAGAGTACCAAATGAAAAGCGACTCAACCTTTAGTGATGATGTTTGTTGGTAACCTCAG
>JASDQU010506256.1:14059-32790 GCA_032191745.1 Picea mariana | reverse complement strand
TTGACATCAATGACAACAATCAATCTTCCAACAAGGACCTTATTTTAGTTAATAGCTACAAAATAAGCTATGCAGACCTAACTGCGAATTTGTTTGGTATTGATTGTTGGCATATTTTACAGGAAGAGTGTGTTTGTCATTGATGGCAAGAACAATAGTGACGATGGTAAACAGGAAAAGCACAAGCTTAGGAGGAGGAGCGAATAGTAAGTAGAGATCAAAGCTCGAAATAAAAAAACATAAGCTCAGGGTGAGAAGACTCAGTAGCCGTCCAGTCAAGAAATTGATGGTGTTGATTGTCTCATATAACGAAGGTCAGTCATATGAGTGACAGTGGGCTTGAGGATCGTTGAAGGATTTTGACAGTCGGATCTGCAAGCCAGATCAATGGAAGGGATGAATTGCAAGGAGAGAGAATAATTAAACAACTCACTAGTTCTAATCCTGCAATTGGTCTAGATCATCAGATCTCATAGACTCGGATATCGACGACTGTGGTTGATCCAACAAGCAATCAAATTAATTCGGATTGAGTTGTGATCGTTGGATGCACAATCGCCAGATAAACAACAGGGATAGTTTTCAGAGATCTAAAGGAGAATTAAAGATCATGCTATTTCCAATCCTGCAATTACTCAGGACCGTAAGATCTTATAGCCTCAAAGATCGACGATTGTGGTTGACTCACCAGAAATGCACAAATTCAAATTGTGGAGTTTTGGTGATGACTTAAATCACTCGCAGGTTATGGTTCCGCAATCATCTTGATCGTTGATCTTCTTCAAGTGTCTTCACGGCTGTTGGATCACATTTTAGTGGAAGGACAGGATAAGGTAAACGGGCTGAGAGTTTGATTATCTGAATACCCATCATTCTTCAGATCATTTCAAGAGGAAGGATAGGATAAGATAGAAAAGATGCATTGTGGATAGATCGAGCCATCAATCTAAGAACATGATCGACGAACATCATTCACTTCGGATATAAAGAGGTGAGGAGGTTATGTTCCAGAAATTTTGAGATTTGAAATTCCTGAAATGTGAATTTCCATCAGCTGTTGGATCATTCTAAGTGGAAGAACATGATAAGATAGAAGAGCTACATCATAGACATATCGAGCAATTGATCTAGGATCATTACCAACAAACATCATTCACTTCAGATCTAAATATGTGAGGAGGTTAAGCTCCGAAAAAATATCACTTCATATTTTTCAGTTTGAGATTTGAAAACCCGAAGCCCGGAGAGCTGGAAATCCAAAAATAATAAGGACCATCGGATCTGGAGAACATATGATGACCGTTAGATTAGGGATATCTACGTCAACAGATTATGTCTGCAAACCTCGTCCGCAAGGACACGTGGCAGACCACGTCAGCAAAGGACATGTGGCGGACCATGTCAGCAAAGGACATATGTGGCAGACCACATCAACAAAGGAAATATGTGGTAGACCACGTCAGCAAGAACATGAGTCATCTGATCTGAAAGATCACTTCGGGTGTATTCTCATTCGTCGATCTACTCCAGTGGAAGGATAGTGTACGTTGAAATCTCCGAAGTCCGGAGACCCGAAGGAGATATCGATCGTCGATCTGATGATGGGTGCACTCTCCACCATTGATCAAGATACAGTGGAAGGATAGTGTAAGTATAATAGCTGAATACCCGGAGTAAAAGGTGACCATCCATCTCTATGGTTGATTAAGTCCTGGCTGTCAGATTAAGCCTTGTAAGAATCAAATCTTACGATTGATCCGTTTCCACGAAATAAATGTAAACCGTCCGATTTGTTAAGGAAATGTGATTCGAAAGTTTTGAAAAGTTTCAAACCCAAGAGTTCTGAAGGGTGAAATGTCGAAGTTTTGACAACCGTCCTTCTCAATGTTTGATTAAGTCCTAGTCGTCGGATTGAACAATGAAAGGATGAGTGCAAGGATCAAATGTGACCATTGATTTGTTTCCATGAAATAAGTCATCTGATCTGATCCATTCTTTCAGGAGCACCATCAAGATCGTAAGATTGACGGTCCTATCGCATTATGGGGATAGAACATGCTCATGTCTTAATTTTTCATGAGTGGGCCGCAATCGAAACCATGGTTTCAGAGAAAGGACACGTGGAGGCTCGTAGTGAATTGTGGGGAAAAAGAGGGTTTCCCTCAAACCACCTTTGGCCACGCCCACAATTGCATGGTCACATGATAGCATTGCCCATGGTCACATCAGTGGAATATAGGGGAAGGAGATAACGCTTCCAGGCTCCACCTCAGAGTATAATCCAACGACGTTGATCAAACAGAATTTGATCGAAGGGTTACTATGTCATCTTGTGATTTCTTGATCAGTTAGGATTCAGTTACACTAACTGAATCATCCTTCCTGAGCAACTGAATCATTCGTTCCTAAGCATTGGAATCATGGATCTTGAGCGTTATGAGTTTCCCAAAATGAGTGTTTTGAGATTCCCGAAATGAGTGTTCTGAGATAGCCGATTGGAGCGTTGGAGATGGGAGTGTAATGGTGGATGAGAGCATGAATAAAAGAATAATGCCGTGACAGAGTGAGGTTGTTGTTTCTCGAAAAAGCAATTTGAATTGTAAGTGATCTAGCAGAGAACATGAACAGAGCGTGAAAATGTAGAAATGAAGAACATAAGCTGGACAGAGCGAATTGAAAGAGACAACAAGTGAAGATGAGCATGAACAGACAGAAGCATAGCAGAATTGAAAAACAATGATGAGACTAGTAAGTCATTGATAAATACTGTATCACTATAATAAATTTCAGTAAGCAAAGATTTATATATCAAGGTGGTAGGGTAGTGCTAGGGAGGACTGTTATCCTTAGAGTTTCAAGTGGGTGCTTGAACACAGGGAGTTGTAGCTTCCATTTGGTTGCATCCAGAAAAACCAGGGTGGTAGGGTGGTGCAAGGGAGAACCATAGTTCTCTGTTATACAGGTTGGTGCCTATGTGACTGGAAGTTGGTGCTTCCATCCAGTTGGTGTTGGAACACTCAGGGAGTTGGTGCTAGAGAAACCAGAGAGTTGGTACTCTCAGCAAGTTGCAGCTTGTAAAACATAGGTGGTAGCCTCACAAAGAGTGGGTGCTCATAAGAATGATAATGTACAGAAAATAAAGATTTCTTATCATATTAAGAAGAAGAGGTTTTCTCCCTTTATGGGTTTCCTCAGGAATATCTTTCTTTGTATACTTCATGTGTGTGATTGATGTTGAATGCTCTATTTCTTACTTCCCTGAATTATTGTGATAATCATTAAGTGTTTTGTAATGAGTTTAAAGTGGGTATAATTGTTTAAGAACAGTAACAACTGATTCACCCCCCCTTTCAGTTGTTTAACAATTGGTATCAGATCCAGGTTCCTTTTATCTAAGGGTAGATCCTAGAGCTTAAACATGGAACAAACTTTTCCTTCTGGAAAGTTAGGATGAGAACCTACATAATGGCTTTAGGTGCAGATGTTTGGGATGTGGTAGAGACTGGTTATGTAAAGCCAATTGTACTAGCTTCTAAGGATGACAATCTAGAATTCATCTTCAATGCTAAGGCTATGAATGCTATTCTAAGTGGGCTTGCAGAAGAAGAATTTGTAAAAGTTATGCACTTAGAATTTGCCAAAGAAATGTGGGACAAACTCGTTAGCAATTATGAAGGTAATGAGAAGGTAAATGATGCCAAGCTTCAAACCTACATACTACAGTTTGAACAACTAAAGATGAAAGAGGATGACACTGTTGGAAAGTACTTTCTGAGAGTTGAAGAACTAGTAAATGAAATGAAAGCACTTGGTGAAATAATTAGGAAGCCTCTTTAGTTCTGAAAATTTTGAGATCTCTTCCAGATAGGTTCAACCCAAAGGTCTCTTCTATAGAAGAACTTAATGATCTAAAAACACTTCCTTTTGATCAACTTCTAGGAACATTGACTGCATATGAAATGAAGATAGGTAAAGATAAATCCACCTCTAGAGAAGCATCATTTAAAGAATATGCAAATGAGGATTCTAAACTTGATGAAATTGAAGCAAAATTTTTGAGAAAAATAAAGAAAGGATCAAGCAAGTACCAAGGCAAGTTTCCCTTCAAATGTTTTAACTATGGAAAGATAGGTCACTTTGCATCTAAGTGTCCACACAAGAAGAAGGACCAGAACTTTGAAGGTGAAGAGAAGTACAAATTCAAGAGATTTGGTAAAAAGAAAAGTTTATGTGTAAACGATGATGACTCTTCAAAAGACACAAATAATGATTCTTCTTGTGAAGATAAGGTTAATGACTTTATGCTTATGGCCAAAGAGGATTATGATAATAAAAGCACAAAAAGTGATGTTAATAAGGAAGAAGTTGTGGTTGACTTGGAAGGAGAGCTGATCAGTGCTTTGGAAGATATTGACAGATTTAGACTTAAGAAGAGAAAGAAAAAACAATTGCTGATACAGTTCAAGAAAGACAGTAAAAAAACCGATGAAGAGTTTGCCCTTCTAAAAGTGGAATTAGAAGAGGCAAAGAAAATAGAGGACATTCTAAAATAGTAGTTATCAGAGAAGAAGGCAAGATGTGAAGCCTTGGAAGAAGAGGTAGTAAAAACCAGAAAAAGAGATGGAGAAGTTTAAAGCCTTGTATCTCCAAAATCTTCTAAGCATTAAAGCCTCAACAAAACTAAACGACATTATGATCAAACATATATCTCCTTTGTTGAAGACTGGTTTAGGTTATGTAAGTGGTTCAAGCAGCAAACATCCAGAAAGCAAAGAGCCAGTAAATATGATCAAGTTCGAAGTCAACAGACAATCAGACCATGCGAGTACTCTACCACCATAAGCTAGTAAAGACAAGATGATCCTTGATCAAGAAAAAAGATATCAGAAGATGGAGCAACAAATGCCAAGAAGAAGGCCATCCTTCAGGTACCAAAATTTCTTCCATGGTTACTATTTTTACTGCTCTAATTTTGGTCATAAAATTGAAAATTGTCAAATTAATTTTAGAGACATGCAATTGAGGAGATCAAGAAATAAACAATATTTGAAACATAGAACCAAACAACCAATGAGTAGACAAATTTGCACCAATCACTTTGACCTATTTAACAATGAGCTTGAATGCTATAACTATCATAAATTCGGCCACAAAGCTACAAACTGCCATCTGAAGGATTACAAAGCAGATCCAAGGATAAAACCCTTAGCTAGAAAAGCCAACAAATTGAAAAAGAAAGATAGTGAAAAATGTGGGTTAGTACTTTCATCTCAAAAACAAAAAATACCCCTGGTATATAGACAATGGATGTTCCAAGCACATGAATGGAGACAAGTATAAGTTTTTGTCTATAAGTAAAAGTAAAACAGGAAATGTGACCTTTGGAAATGATGAACTAGGTAAAATCAAAGGTAA
Source organism: Picea mariana (assembly GCA_032191745.1). Lineage (NCBI taxonomy): Eukaryota > Viridiplantae > Streptophyta > Pinopsida > Pinales > Pinaceae > Picea > Picea mariana. Next base: position 27,375 of record JASDQU010506256.1, on the reverse strand, counting down.
AGGGATGGTGAGTTTGAGTAATGGTAAAGGAAAAGCCCAAGATGTTCTGTTTGTAGATGGGCTAAAATATAATTTGCTCAGTGTAAGTCGAATGTGTGATAGAGGATGTGAAGTGGTGTTCACTTCCAAAGATTGTAAGATAAAGTCTATAAACTCAGGACATGTGGTGGCTAAAGGCATAAGGACAGATAATAATGTATATGTGCTGAAAGAAGATAGAGAAGAGTGTCATCTAAGAAAACATGATGAAAGTTTGTTATGGCATAGGAGACTTGGAAATCTAAACTTTGACCACTTAATCAAGCTCAAAAATCTTGAGGCAGTAAAAGATCTTCCAAGAATATCAAATCCACAAGATTCTATGTGTAAACCCTGCCAAGTAGGAAAGTTAACCAGAACACAGTTTAAATCCAAGAGATCTATTTCAACAGAGAAACCACTCCAATTATTTCATATGGATTTATGTGTACCATCAAGATAGGAAGTCATGAGGAAGGAAAAATACTTCATTCTGATCATTGATGATTACTCCAAACTCACCTGGGTTGCTTTTCTCAAAGAAAAAGCTGAAGCATTTGAGAAATTTAAAATATTTAAGGCTTTAACTTAGAATCAAATAGGAAACAGATTAAAGGCAGTAAGATTAGACAGAGGAGGAGAATTTATGTCAAGTGATTTCAAGGAATTCTTTTATAAACATGGGATCAAGAGAGAATACACAATCCCAAGAACTCCACAACAAAATGGAGTAGTTGAGAGGCAAAAAAAGACGGTTCAACAAATGACCAGGTCAATGATGAATGAGAAGAACATTGATCAAAATTACTGGGTAGAAGCAATACACACAACAATCCATATTCTTAACAAATCCCACCTTAGACCACACAGTGACAAAACACCTTATGAACTATGGTATGGAAGCCCTGCTTCATTCACACACTTCAAAGTCTTTAGGAGTAAGTGCTACATAAAGAATAATAATGAAAACCTTGGCAAGTATGATGACAGGGCTGATGAAGGCATCTTCTTAGGATATGCTACCAATAATAAAGGATATAGATTCTTTAATAAAAGATTGCATAAATGAGTTGATTTCATTGAGTTAAAGGTTGATGAAGGAGTCCCAGTAATAGAGGTGAGCAATATTGAGTCTACTACAGAGGACACAGCTGAAGCTGAAGATGATCAGGTCCAAGAATCAGAAGGATAAAAATTTGAGTTAGATAAAAATACTCTGCATGAATCAAACTGAGAGATCAAGACAAAGACACCCTGTATAGTTATTAGGAAGAATCATCCTGAGCATCAGATAGTTTGTCATCTAAACCAAGGAGTTTAGACAAGAAAGCAGTTGAATAATGTCTCAGAAAAATCTCAGATTGCCCTTCTGTCTTTGCTTGAACCTAAAGACTTTAATGCAACCAATGAAGATGACCATGGGGTTAAAGACATGAATGATGGACTTGACCAGATTGCGAAAAACTATACTTGGGAGATGGTTCCTAGACTTGAAGGTAAAAATGTCATAGGTTCCAAATGGATCTTTAAGAATAAATTGAATGAGCAGGGACAAGTTGTCAGGAACAAAGCAAGATTGGTCTGTAAGGGCTATGCACCAATTGAAGGACAAGATTTTGATGAAACCTTTGCAATAGTGGCAATATTGGAAGCCATCAGAATGTTTATTGCCTATGCATGTCATAATAACTTTAAAGTATATCAAATGGATGTTAAGTCAACATTTCTTAATGGAGATCTAGAAGAAGAAGTATATATGGAACAACCCGAAGGATTTTCAATGACAGATAATCCTGACTTTGTCTACAAGCTGAATAAATCCTTATATGGGTTTAAACAAGCTCCTCATGCCTGGTATCACACACTGGATAAGTATCTTCAAGAAAAAGGGTTCAAGAGAGGAACAATTGACAACAATCTATATATCAAAACATAGGGTAATGGTTTGCTCATTGTGTTGGTCTATGTAGATGACATCATCTTCATAAGTAATAATGCTTCATTGGTACAATGGTTTGCTTCTTCCATGCAGTCTGAATTTGAAATGTCTATGATAGGGGAACTGTCATTTTTTTTTGGTATGCAAATTACTCAGAGGACTGAAGGAATATTTCTTTCTTAGGAAAAATATCTAAGAGAAATATTGAAAAGGTTTCAAATGGAAGATTCTAAACCTGTGAGCACACCTATGGTCATTGAATGCAAGTTAAGAAAGGATAACGACTCACCTAATGTTGATCAAAGTTCATATAGGTCTATGATAGGAAACCTGTTGTACATCACAACATCTCGTCCAAACATAATGCATGCTATTAGAATGGTTGGAAGGTATCAGTCTGCACCTAAACAAAGTCATTTTCTATCTTTCAAAAGAATATTCAGATATTTGAAAGAAACAATGAACTATGGCCTATGGTATCCTAGGAATCATAATTTTCAATTATTAGTCTATTCAGATGTTGATTGGGATAACTGCATGGATGAAAGGAAAAGCGCGAGTGGAGGTGAATTCTTCTTAGTAGATTCTCTTGTAGCATGGTTGAGCAAGAAGAAAGGTTCCATTTCCTTATCGACTACTGGAGCTGAATACATAGTAGCTGCCACTTGCTGTACCCAAGTACTGTGGATGATTCAGACACTTGCATACTTGGAGGTAAAGTATACTGCATCGATCCCAATTCATTGTGATAATACTAGTGCAATTAGCATGTCAAAGAATCATGCATTCCACTCCAAGACCAAGCACATCCCCATAAAATACCATTTTCTGAGAGAGCAGGTCACCAATCAGATTGTTCAGGTTCATTACATTCCAACCACATAACAAATTGCATAAACCTTTACTAAACCCCTAGCCAAGACACCATTTGAATATCTCCGTCAGAAGCTGAGTGTCATCCCTTCTCTCATCTAAGAGAGTCCATCCTGTAAGTGGGAGTATGTGTTGGTTGAATATCTGATACCTCTGAAAAGTATTGCAACAGCTCAGGGGGAGCATGTTTTCTTTGAAATTGATATCAAATGGGGAGAAAAGGTCTGGTCTGGATGCTATAGTTGGAGGTATAAGTAGAATAGTGCAGCCTTTCAGGGCTGCCATCAATGCCAAAGGGGGAGATTTTTGGCATATTTTATAGGAAGAGTGTGCTTGTCATTGATGGCAAGAACAACAATGATGATGGAAAACAAGAAAAGAACAAGCTCAGGAGGAGGAGCGAACGGTAAGCATAGATCAAAGCTTAGAATAAAAACCGTAAGCTCAGGGTGAGAATCCTCAACAACCGTCCAATTAAGAAATTGACGGTGTTGATCGTCTCATATAACAGACGTCAGTCATATGAGTGACCATGGGCTGAAGGAACATTGGAGGATTGTGACCATTGGATCTGTAAGCTAGATCAACGACAGGGATGAATTGCGGGGAACGAAAGAAGAATTAAACAACTCACTAGTTCTAATCCCGCAATTGGTATGGATCGTTAGATCTCATAGACTTGGATATCGATGACTGTGGTGGATCCAACAAGTGATCAGATGAGTTGTGACCGTCAAATGTGCAATCACCATATCAATGGTAGGGATATATTGAAGAGGTCGAAAGGATAATTAAAGATCATGCTATTTTTAATCCCACAATTACTCCTGACCGTCAGATCTTATAGCCTCGAATATCGACGATTGTGGTTGATTCACCAATGACGCACAACTTTAAATTGTGGATTTTTGGTGACAAGTTAAATCTCTCGCAGGTTATGGCTCCACAATCATCCTTGATCATTGATCTTCTTCTAGTGTCTTCACGACCATTGGATCACATTTTAGTGGAAGGACATGATAAGGTAAAAGGGATGAGAGTTCGATTATCCGAATACCCGTCAGCTGTCGGATCATTTCAAGTGGAAGGATAGGACAAGCTAGAAAATTTACACCGTAGATAGACCGAGCCATCGATATAAGAACATGATCGACAAACATCATTCACTTCGGGTATAAAGAGGCGAGGAAGTTATGCTCTGGAAAGTTTGAGATTTGAAATTCCCAAAATGTGAATTTTTGTCAGCCATTGGATCATTCTAAGTGGAAGGACAGGATAATCTAGAAGAGTTGGATAACAGACAGATTGATCCATCGATCTAGGATCATTATCGAAAAAGATCATTCACTTCGGATCTAAATATGCGAGGAGGTTAAGCTCCAGGAAATTCTCACTTCAGATTTTTCAGTTTGAGATTTGAAAAACCCGAAGCCCAGAGAGCCAAAAATTCAAAATGAATAAGGACCATCGGATCTGGAGAACATACAATGACCGTTAGATCATAGATATCTATGTCAGCAAACCTCATCTGCAAGGACATGTGGCAGACCACATCGACAAAGGACATGTGGCAGATCACGTTGGTAAAGGACATATGTGGCAGACCATGTCAACAAACCACGTTAGCAAAGGACATATGTGGCATACCACGTCAACAAGGAAATGAGTCATGCGATTTGAAAGATCACTTCGGGTGTATTCTCATTCGTCGATCTACTCCAGTGGAAGGATAACGTAAGTTGAAATCTCTGAAGTCCGGAGAATCGAAGGAGATCTTGACCGTCGATCTGATGTTGGGTGCACTCTCAACCATTGATCAAGATATAGTGGAAGGATAGTGTAAGTATAATAGTTGAATACCAAGAGTAAAAGGTGGCCATCCATATTAATGGTTGATTAAGTCCTGGCTATCAAATTAAGCCTTGTAAGAATCAAATTTGAAAATTGATTTGTTTCCGTGAAATAAACGTAAACCGTCCGATCTGTTCGAGAAATCTGATTCAGAAGTTTTGAAAGGTTTCAAACCCAAAATTTCTGAAGGGATAAATGTCAAAGTTCCGACAACCATCCATCTCAATGTTTGATTAAGTCCTATCCGTCAAATTGAACAATGAAAGGATGAGTGTAAGGATCAAATCTGACCATTGATTTGTTTCCGTGAAATAAGTCATTTGATATGATCCGTCCATTCAGGAGCATCGTCAAGATCATGAGATTGATAGTCTCGTCGCATTTCGGGGCCAGAACATGCTCGTGTCTTAATTTTTCATGAGAGGGCCGCAATCGAAACCACAATTTTGGAGAAAGGACGCGTGTAGGCTCGTAGTGAATTGCGGGGCAAAAAGCGGGCTTTCCTCAAACCACCTTTGGCCGTGCTCGCAATCACATGGTCACATGATAGCATATCCCATGGTCACATCAACGGAAGATAGGGAAAGGAGCTAATGCTACCAGGATCCACCTCAAAGTATAATCCAACGACGTTGATCAAACAAAATATGATTGAAGGGTTATTGTTTCATCATGTGATGTCTTGATCAGTTAGGATTCAGTTACACTAACTGAATCATCGCTCCTGAGCGACTAAATAATTCATTCCTAAGAATTGGAATCATATCTCTTGATCGGTTTGAGTTTCCCAAAATGAGTGTTATGATATTCCCAAAATGAGTGTTCTGAGATGGTCGACTTGAGCGTTGGAGATGGGAGTGTAATGGTGGATGAGAGCATAAATAAAGGCTAATGTCATGACAGAGTGAGGCTGTTGTTTCTCAGAAAAACAAGTTGAACTGTAAGTGATCTAGCTAAGAACATGAATAGAGCATGACAATGCATAAATGAAGAACATAAGCTGGACAGAGAGGATRGAAAGAGATAGCAAGTGAAGACGAGCATGAACAGATAGAAGCATAGAAGATTTGTAGAACAATGATGAGACTGATAATTCATTGATAAATATTGTATCACTGTAATAAATTTCAGTAAGCAAAGATTTATATAGGTTGGTGCSTATGTAACTGGAAGTTGGTGCTTCCATCCAGTTGGTGCTAGAACACTCAGGGAGTTGGTGCTTCCTTCTAATGGGTGCTAGAGAAACCAGATATTTGGTGCTCTCAGCAAGTTGTAGCTTATAAAACAAAGGTGGTAGCCTCACAAAGAGTGGGTGCTCATAAGAATGATAATGCACAGAAAATAAAGACTGCTTATCATATTAAGAAGAAGAGGTTTTCTCCCTTTATGGGTTTGCTCAGGAATATCTGTCTCTGTATACTTCATGTGTGCGACTGATGTTGAATACTCCATTGCTTACTTCCCTGAATTATTGTGATCATCATTAAGTGTTTTGTAATGAGTTTAAAATGGGTATAATTATTTAAGCACAATAACAACTGATTCACCCCCCCTCTCAGTTGTCTAACAATCTAGTCATGCTATGTTTTTCTCAAGACCTTATAATTTGCAATAGAGTAATGAAGTAGCAAAACTCCAACCATATGAATTGTATTCATGGTATAAGTAGTAGTGTTGTGGATTATGTGATATCTAATATCCCCATTTCTAACCAAACAATAACTTTTGACCTTTTAAATGATCATGAACCCAACTATGATCATAGACCTTTAACCCTAACTCTAAACTTTGCCATGCACGTGTGTGCCATTGAAGAAAATTCTAATAATCAAAGGAAACCCGATATTTTCTTAAAGTATTTAAATAGTAAATTACATCTCCTAACTTATAAGGACAACACTGAAGACCTCTATCTTAATTTTACAACTACCCGTCCGACTTCTATTAACAAGTTCTCTTTCGAGGTGTCCTATAAAAAGAAGAATAGAACAACCAACCCTTTGTATGATAAAGAATGTAAAACTGCTAGGAAATCCATTAGGGATGCTACTAATGAGTCCTTTAAACTCGATCAGATCAATACGTACAAATCCCTAATTAAAAGGAAAAAAAAATAGTACAATATAAATAAAAGGCAAGAGAAACTTTTACACCTATTTAAGCTTGATCCTAAGAAGTTCTGGAGGCAAATTCTAATTCCTAATATTAAAGAAAATAATATGATTCCCTTAAGGGATTGGAATTCCCACCTTAAAAGTATTTACAAGTTCCCTAATGTCATGGACACCATTCTTATTGTTCCTACAGAAGATAAAGTTTTTTCTTTGGATGATAGTGAGTTCAGGGTTAACCGACTTGCAAATGGGAAAGCTAAGGACATTGATGGCTACCAAGCTGAAAATTTTAAAATAGGAGGGCCTATCCTCATCCATCACATACACAAGCTCTTCAATTTAGCAGTCAAGTAGGGCTTCCATAAACGCTGGACACAAAGCCTCACTGAACCTATTTTTAAAAGTAGGGATAGAAACATTCCCTCTAATTATAGGACCATTATGATTAGCCCGATTTTAGCCAAGCTATACAAAATTATTTTGGAAAAAAATATTATCCTTTGGCTAGAAAGTCACAGTAAAAGAGCTAAAGGATAGGCCAATTTTACGAGATATCATTCAACTGTGGACCATATTGTTACCCTTAGGATCATTGCAAAGGAGTTCTACAATACTAAAACCAATCTTTTGTGTTGTTTTGTTGACTTCAGAAAATATTTTTACATGGTTCCCAAGAAAAACCTTTGGGATAGGCTGGAAGAGATAAAAATTCCTTTCTAGTTGAGGGTTGTTTTTATAAGGTTGTATGAGAACGTTATTTCCAAGCTTAAGAACATAGAGGGATGGTCAAAAGAAATTAATTGCAATATTGGAGTCAAGCAAGGTTGTCCCTTGTCTCCTACCTTTTTTGGCATATGCATTGACAAGTTAGAAGAGTGTTTGGAAGAAGCAGGTTGTTCGGGCCCAACTCTCACTAGTATAGTCATCAATATTATTCTTTATGCTAATGATATTATTCTTATGGCGATGAGTCCCCATGATCTTGGAGAGCAGTTAAAAATCCTCAAGGAATTTTTCTCCAATATGGGTATGGCTATTAATATTGTCAAAACAAAAGGCCTATGGGTATGGCTATTAATATTGTCAAAACAAAAGGCCTCATCATTAAATCCAATAGAATCACATATGGTACCTTCATATATGACAACAACAACTTGGAGGAAGTGACTGATTACAAATATCTTGGAATCGATATTTACCACAAGAACAACTGGAAATATAGCATTGAGAAAAGGATAAATGGAGGATGGAAAACTTAGTGTGGGTTTGAAAACAATTGTAAATCAACCGATCTTTGGATATGGGATAAGAAAAAAATCCTCTTTGGGATTCTTGTTACCCATGTTATTCTATATGAATGCAAATCTTGGAGATGCAGTATCTCTTAAGAATCATGGAGAAAGAAAGAGCAAATCCAAAAGAATTTTATAACCTATAATCTCAAAATTAAAGGAATACGCTCTATCCTATCCTCCTCTTATAGGTAAGCCTTCCCCCCATTGAAGGAACGACTATGACTAGGTACCTAATGTATAAGAACAAGTTAAACAACATGGAAAACAAGAGGCTTCCTAAAATTTCTTCAAACTCCAAACTTAACGACCTTTGACTCAAGTGGGGATGACATAAAGATGCCCAGTCTTGGCTAAACCATTGGGGAATCATGGAAGATACCATTATGTAGAATAAGGATACTATTAAAAATATTATTAGATCAAAATTTAAGGAGAAAATTTGGTGCGATAAAGAGTTAGAGAAAAAAATAAAATTAAGTTATTATAAGGAGGTAACCAACCCTAATCTAGAAGATCAAAATGATCTCTCTGTTTTGACAAGTGTAAAGAAACAAATAAGCATTGCTAAAATAAGAACAAATTCTCATGAGCTCCATAGTGAAACTGGGTGTTGGTCAATTCCTAAAATGACATGGGATGAAAGAGTGTGTCACCTTTGTGACACTAAGAGGGTTGAAGATGAAAATCACTTTCTCTTAGATTGTCCAGCCTATACCCAGATTAGATCTCAATTTCAAAATATTTGTCCCACTACAAGCCTTCCTAACCTTTTAACTCAACAAAACTATGGTGATACGGGAAAGCTTCTCTTAATGCTTTTCGAGCACAAAAACAAAATTCTAAATAATTTCAAGTAATCCCTTACCTTCTTAAGGCCCGATAGACCAATTTGGTCTCATCATCGTCACCACCATCGCCACGATCACGACCACCACCACACCAATACAATGAGTAAAGAAAAAACAAATAATTGTTTTCTCTCATTTCGATAGCTTTATAAGTGTATGAAAATGAAGGAAAATGACAAATGTGTAGATACACGTGCATAGGAAATCAACCTAGAAGCATTGAATTAATCTCAATTATTTTGATTTTGTTTTTTTTCATGTTTTTGGATGCATTCTTTTGATTTTATTTGGCAATAGTATTAACGTTGATTTTATATGTGTGATTAAAAGTTTGAAGAACATTCGTTGCATGAACTGGAAATAATAACTTAAAAAAATAACTCTTCAAGATGTTACTAAAGCATGAGGCCAATGGAGAGTCGCAACATAATGAGCCAATAAGGTATTCTTGAGAAACACCACAATGAATTACATGACACAAATATCATAATTAACACCACTCCAAATTACTATTAATTGTCATAGCACCTCTAATAGGAAGAGGGGAAGATTACGTGGAATGCAACTCCCCTACACGTGGCTAGGGTTCCACCATGCTCATTTAGACCAATAAACATGTCAAAGTGAGAAGGAAAACCCCCTAGAAAATGTGTGCCACCTCATGTGTAGGGGGTTTTGAGTGATGCGGGCTACATGATGCACACCGTATTTTCAAATCATTATAATCTTGGATATAGAGTAAATGGGTTCACTTGACATCCATCTCTACATCTGCGAAATTTTTGGCTTTTATTTCTAATTCAAAGAATATCAATATCTAGGTTTATAGGAGGAAGAGGGAGTTACCTTAATTGTTGGTATTTGGATTTTTATCCAAAGGAAGAAGCTCCATATGCCATTCTAGTTTGGGTGAGATTACCCCATATTTCACTCAACCTTTGGGATGCATATGCCTAATTATTTGGGATGCAGAGACTTTGTTAGGGTTCTACTCTATCCTCTCTAGTAAGGGGTACTTAAGATTCAACCAATTAATATTTGAGGCTATCCTCTTTGAATAAATCCTACTAGGTAGTTGGTGTTTGGTTAATTAATGTAAAAAGGTAAATCCTTATGGAATAAGGCCCACTAGGTAGTTAGTGCTCATTGATATTGGAACCACTAGTCACTTGGGGTTTGGGTAGTGAGAAACTATTTATAGAGGTATGGAACTATGTAATGTTTTTGTGTGAAGGATTATTGTTTTGGAGTGTTTCTCATTTGGAGGTTTCCCCCTCGAAGAGTCCAATGAACATTTCTATGATTTTCGAGTATCAATAAAAGGTTTTCTTTTTGTAGGTGTTATATTCTAGTTTGTCTCTTTTATTTACTGCAATATGCATTCGATCATACATTTATCTTAAATTCTTTGTATTTGCTATACAAGTACACCACAAGTTATTAGAGCACTTTTCTGTGCCTATACACACCCTAATTTTAGATATTTTTTAAAGGCCAGAGACATGTTCCAACCTCTATAAACATAGATATTTGTTATTCTATGGGTCTAAAAATGGATGAGAAGCATACATATAGGGAATACAAGTGGGGTCACCTATTTAGATGCCCTTGTACACCTCTGTAGATACATGTCAAGTAGTATTGCATTAGATATGATATGTTCATGGAATTGATTTTCCACTTACCATTGGGTATATTGGAAGCCCCCTAGGTATACCTGAAACCAACCTGATAAAATCCTTCCAATAATTTGTCACTATAGTACACCAAGTATAACACTTGGGGATATCACTCTCGCATACTAGTGAATCAAGTATTATGAATAAGGGTACAATTGATCCTCCTTACTTAGATTAGTGAAAGACCAATCAAGTACTATTGTTGGAAACAATAAGGTATATAAGAGAGTTATAGTGTCTAATGGTCCCTTGCTCTTAGGAAACTGTCAATCCATTATATCCTAGACAACAAAATTCCTATGAAAATTAGCATATCTAGTATTTGAAAATTTCATTAATATAATAATATATCAAAAATAAAAGTTAAAAATAAATTAGGAGTTGTCCTAGGCCTACCTTGACCATTGTGAATGACTGATCTATCTCAAAATAATCCTAGCATGTCATTGATCACATTAGTGCAACTCGTCAATAAACCTTCCAATGGATGCAAGTGGTCCCGTACTTGCCACTAGAATGGAGAACATAATCACCAAACTAGAAGACAAGATATAATCCCTCATTGACTCAACTATAGAGAAAAAAAAACATGTTCACATTCGAAGATGACCTCAACAACCAAATTTCCTCCGTCTAAACCACCATCAATAACCAATTGAAAATTTGGAATGATAGACTAGGATTGATTGATAGTGGGTAATATTCAATAGGTGGTATTTGTTGTATTGGGTCTTCCTTTAATGACACTTAACCCCATATGGTGCATAGATAACCTAATTCAATTTGAACAAGTTCGATGGCTCTGACCCAATAGGATCGGTAAGTCATATGGATCATTACTTTTCCTTACAGGGTATTAATGGTGCACAACCAAAACTACAAGAGGGTGTGTTATTTCTGGATGGGGAGCATTAGCAATGGTGGTAATGGCATAAGAAGAAATATCACAGGAGCATTTCTTAGAACTAGCTTGTGGAGGCCATCTATGTTTGATTTGAAACTGATACTAATTTTTTGGGGATGTTGACCAATTTGTGCCAAACCAACACAATGGAAGATGTTATTGCTTCCTTTGAGAGATTGGTAATCAAAATAGAATGTATGACTAAAGTGTTCTTCAAGGATTGTTTTATAAGTGGTATCAAGGATGAGATCAAAGCACAAGTCAAGATGGCTCACCTAGCTACTTGATTGCATGCCTCTTGACTAATAAGAAAGGAAAAAATGGGAGAATGTTAATGCCTAGGCCTTTACTTTAATTATGATGAAAAAATTGTTAAAGGACTTAAATGTAAGGAACACAAAGTATTTGTCATAAAAATGTCCCCATGAGGCACAATCAAGTAAAGTTTCAAGGAAGACACAACGTGATTGCATCTGGAACATATTATACCCCCTCTCAATGAAGTACCCACTCAGGATCCTCCTTGTGAGGAACCCTAAATTTCCCTCCTTGCATTATCAAGAATTACAAATTCTTAGACCTTGAAGTTTGTAGGATATATCAAGGATGGGAAGGTGATTGTCTTAATAGATAGTGGTAGTGCCCACAATTTTATCCATTGTAGAGTAGTAGAATACAGACATTGTTATGTCCATGTCATGCATAATTTTCAAATCATGATAGTCAATGGAGGTACTATGAAATGTGGTGGTAAGTGTGAGAATGTGAAACTCAAAATGGGGGACTATATCATGAAATCTAACATGTTTTCCATTGAAATGGGAGGTTGTGATGTAGTTTTGGGAGTAGAATGTTTGCAAACATTAGGCCTTATTACCATGGATTTCAAGGGTTTATACCCAAGCTTCGATAACGAGGTACATCAATACACTCTCAAAGGTCTCCATGCAAGTTCACCAGAAATCATTAGCTCACATCATATGAAAAATCTCATGAAGAAGGGTCACTTCTGTTAATTTTTAATTCAAAATCCCACCCAGTTTCAGTCTCGCCGATTTTTCAGTCAAATTTAAATGCCAAACTCAGTTTCAGCACTGTTTCAGCATATGCTACAGTCGTGTTTCAGCAACTGCTACAACAGTGTTTCAGCATCTACTACAGCAGTGTTTCAGCATCTTTTACAGCAGTGTTTCAACATCTACTCAGCACTGTGTTTCAGCTTATGCTACAACTTGGTGTTTCAGCATAAGCTATAGCGGTGTTTCAGCATCTAAAAAACTTAACAGAAAATAAATTTCTGAACAGAAAATAAATTTCAGAACTGAAACATGAGGATTATGAACACCGTTTTCAATGCAGAAATTAAATATCAGCAATATGCAAAACTCAGAAAATACTAGACACAAATATTTTCGGTCTAACTTCGACCATGGAAAAACCCACAAGGGGAAAACCAGTTAGAGATGGATTTGTATTATTTATGAGCTTCTGAGAAATTCTTTTTACAACATTTTCATCTTCAGATATTTACACAAACTTATCTGGACATTCCTGTAGCTTTGCTTCTCAATTTCTGAACCAGAAATTCGTACAACAGTACGACAATTTATGCTGGACGAACAATTTGAATTGTAAGTGATCTAGCAGAGAACATGAACAGAGCGTGAAAATGTAGAAATGAAGAACATAAGCTGGACAGAGCGAATTGAAAGAGACAACAAGTGAAGATGAGCATGAACAGACAGAAGCATAGCAGAATTGAAAAACAATGATGAGACTAGTAAGTCATTGATAA
>JASDQU010506255.1:20900-41932 GCA_032191745.1 Picea mariana | reverse complement strand
AGAAATCAACTCTGATTTGATTTTCTTTGTTTCATATTTCAAAGACTTATTTTTCTTATGGATGCCTAGACGGTGTGTTTTATAGCCTTAAAACACAAACTCTGGAACAACACACCAAGTGACCTTTTTGTTGTAACTCTATCAGCCCATAAGGCAAATTTTAGCTTTGAGTCCCATGCTTTCTTATTGTCTTCTAACAATTTCTTGATGATTTCTATGAGGCTCTTGTTAGAGGACTCTGCCAAACCATTTCCTTGGGGGTAGTAGGGAGTAGAATAGACTAATGTGATCCCATATTGTTCACAGAACTTGATCAATGGTTTAGCTTTGAAGGAGGCAACATTGCCAGTAACAATCATTCTTGGACAACCAAATCTTGACATGATATCTTCAAGAAAACTAATGATTACCTTGTGGGAGGCATTCCTTGTAGGAATGGATTCTATCCACTTAGTAAAGTAATCAGTAACAGTCAAAATCCACCTATTTTGACCACTTGAAGTTGGATGTATTTCCCCAATGAAGTCAAGACCCCATTGTTGAAAAGTTCCATAAGCCACCACAGTCTTCAAAGGCAAATATTTGAGTTGTTGCTTTCCATAAAACTTTTGACATTTGACACAAGCTCTAATCTTTGCACAAACATCAATAAAAAGTCTAGGCCGGAAATACCCAGCTCTGAGGATCTTATAGGCTATGGTTCTCCAAAAATGATGGCCCCCACATAAGTTGTCATGAAAGTGGATCATGGCCCTTTGAGCTTCATGTGCATCTAAACATCTCAAAAGAACTCCTAGAGGATCTTTCCAATACAAGATATGATCAATGAGACAATATCTGGTTGCTTTAAGCTTCAAATCTCTCACCTTGTTCTTGTCCAAACCATCAGGAGGCTACAACTTCTGCAGAAAGTATATGATGTCTTTATACCAAGTGCATTCTGCTAGATTTGGGCTGGCATGAGAGATTTTATCAGCAAACTCAGCTTGTTTATTTTCTAAGCTTATGTTCACGAAATTAACCCCTAAAGCTTTGCAATTTGATTCATCCAGAAACCTGGCTAAACCTTGGCCTTTCACTAGTTTAGTGGGCTTCATTTAAAGGTCAAATTCCATAATTTTAGCAATCCATTTGCTCATCTTCCCATCTATGTCAAGATGGATAAGCATCTCTTTCACTGAGGTTGAAGGGACATATGCAACAATATTTGAATGCAGTACATATAATCTGAAAGTATTGAGGGATTTGACCAAAGAATAAGCCTTCTTTTCCATAATATCATATCTCATTTCTACATCCCTCAATGCTCTGCTAAAAAAGGAAATAGGTTTCTCTAACCCCTCTGTATTTTTTTGCAGCAAAATAGCAGCCAATGTGTCAAATGAGGCAAGGGAAAAAATTAGAAACTCCCTAGAATAGTCAGGGTTGATGAGCACAGGTGCTTCATTCAAGGCCTTTTTGATCCGATCAAAAGACTCTCGAGCCTCAATAGTCCATTTCACCTCATTTCCTTTCCTAAGCATGGTTGTAATGTACTTCACTAATTCAGCAAAGTTAGAGATGAACCTTCTTAGAAAAATGATTTTTCCCAAGAAAGATTGAACTTCTTTCTTGGACCTAGGAAAAGATAAGGTCTGAATGGCCTCTACTCTGCTAGGATCAATTCTTACCCCTTCTGTTGATACAATGTGTCCCAATAACTTACCTTCCTTCATAGCAAACAAGGACTTCTTAAGATTGAGAGAGAGACCAAACTTTCTGCACTTCAAGAAAACCTTTTTCAAATGATGATAATTCTCTTTATTATATTTTGAGAACATTGTAATGTCATCTAGATAGATGAATACAAACTTGTCCTTCTCCCCAATGAAGGCAATGTCCATTGCTCGTTGAAAGGTCGCTCCTGCATTCATCAATCCAGAGGGAATTTTTGCATACATGAATGTGCCCCAAGGAGTAGTAAAGGTTGTCTTCTCTCTATCTCCAGGCAAGACAAAGATCTGATTGTAGCCATAAAATCCATCAATCATATACATCCTAGATGAACCAGTGACTCTCTGCAAAATGTGCTTCATCTTTGGCAAGGGGTAATTATCTTTCTTGGAGCTTCTATTCAAATTCCTGAAATCAACACATAGTCTAATTTCCCCATTTTTCTTCTTTACAGGGACCAAATTAGCTACCCAGCCAGAGTATCTCAAAGGAATGATGATTTTGGCATTCAACGGCTTCTTCACTTCTTTTTTCATAATAGGCAGCAGCATGGGATTTATCTATCTAATTTTTTGCCTAAAAGGCTTGGTCTCCTCTTTAAAAGGGATCTTATGTTCAAAGATGTTTGTGTCATATGTTCTTAAATCTTCATATTTCCAAGCAAACACATCAGTAAACTCCTTTAAAATCTTAACATACTTGGCCCTGTGTTCCTTTGACAAGTTGTTAGACAACTTAACATACTTTGGATCCTCCTTTGTACCTGAATTGCATTCATTCACCTCAACATTTTCAGTTGAACCTTTAACCTTTACAGCAACATCATTTCTATCAAACAATCTCTCCAAGGGGACTAGCCCTTTTGAAATATGGTTACTGGGCAACTGAACAATATGATGGTCAACAATTCTATTCAGAAAAATATCAGCATCAGGGCTTTTTTCAGTATCATGATCTTGATCAATATGTAAGGAAAAAAACTCATCGACGGTCTCAAGAAACCTTCCAATGTTTGACATTGTCAGGTGTATATGGTCTATACTTCACTTCCATGTCATATTTGAGTTTAGGGGGCAAAGTAACTCTGAAATTACTTTCTAAAACAACCAAGGAGTATGCCATAGTGTTCTCCTCTCTTGGAACAAATGAGATATTAAAAGCTAAGAAGAAACTATCAACAGATCCCAAACTTCATTTTTTTTAGTCCTTAACCTGGGGTGCTTATCTTGATACAATTTTTTAACTTGATGAACAATTAATTCATCATCTCCTAACACTACTATCTCTTCAATCCTCATGTCTTTAGCAGCCCTCAAACCTAAAACAAGAGCCTCATATTCTACCACATTGTTTGTAGTTTCAAATTCAAGCTCGTAGGACAAAGATATGATCTCTTGCGTAGGAGAAATAAACACTACCCTAGCACCCTCCTTAGAAGAGGCCCCATCAAAAAACATCTTCCAAATAGAGGTATTAGGAGGGGGATCTTCACCGGGGTTGATGGACTGCTTTTTTAATTTCAATTGGTGGTTGAGGAGCATCAGTGAGCTATAATATACTGGATCCTAAATCAGTATCAGGTGCAAAAATAGGGTGGTTGGTAGGATTTGCTTCATCACTGATGTTGTTGGTTAATTGTTCCTCCCTATGAAGCCTTTTATATTCTCCCCCAAACACAGGAATGGTGGCATATGAAAGGTCCATCTGCAAAGTTCCCCCTAGTCCTTTGATCCAAGATCTTGACAAGAGCATCCCAAACTTAGGGGGGACATCAACCACCACAATATCCATGACCACACTTTTCATTCGCAATTGGAACAGGGTAACAACTAGGTATTTAATAACCCCAAGACACTTCACCTTCCTGGAATCAAATGAGTATAGGTCATGGTAGGGCTTTTTAATTTCACACCCAAGCTCATCCATGACAGTTTTAGGCATGAGGTTATGAGATGCCCCTGATTCCATCAAGAAGTTGTGCAACACTTTATCATGAATGTTTAATGATGTGTAGAAGTGGGGGAAGAGTCATCTCTATCCTCTACCAAAGGTCCCAGGATAACAGTTGGTTTTTCATATTGAAGGTTGATTGAATCTGTTGAATTAGAGGAAGGCTTGGGCTGCAACATTTTAGAAAGATATATTTTGAATTCCTCATTCTTAATCAGCTCCAGAAAAGGTACAGGGATTTTGATTTTTTGAATCTCACTCTCAAAGCTAAAAGAGGATGGATATTTCAGAATCTCCTTAACTTATAGGGTAGGGCTCTTAGCCAATGCCTGGGGGTTTTGTGCATCTTTTTATTTGCTGCTAGCTACCACAGCCTTAGCAGAATTTTTTGTTTTAGTGGGCTAATCAGAATTTTGTTTTTTCCCCTTTACTCAATTCATTTAAATGACTATCCATGAGAGGCTCTTCATATGAATATTGGGTTAAATTAGAAGATGAAGTGGTGTCACCAAGACAATGGATTTCAAGATCAGTTTCTTCATCCTCTCCTTCTTCATCAGCAACAAGGTTTTTTTGAGAGGGGCTTGGACTTTTTTAGTATCCCTGTCCCTATTTCTTTGATCTCTTTGGAGGACCTAAGGGGAATTATTTGGTCTTCTAAAATTACCTCTATTACTAGCATTTTGTGTGTTCCTATAGTTTTGTTTTCCTTCAAGTTTCAACTTCTCCATTTCAGCAGAAAGTGATTTTACCAATTTTGTAAGCTCATCAACTTGAGGGTGGATGATAGGGGATTCTAAGGTTGAAGCTTTCACCCTACCTTTCCTTCTGTCTCTATCATATTTTCCCCTGAGCTTTTCAATTGCTAATATGTTAGATTCTACTTCCAAAGCTGCATCTTGCATATGAGCTAGAGAGGTAGATCTTCTTTCTCTCAACAGGAGACAAAAATCAGGGTCAAAATCACTGGCATAGGTAATATTGGCAGAGGTTTATGTAGGCTTTATTTCAGTGGGAATCTTATTGTACATTCTATTAAATATTTTTGAGAAATCTGAAACAGATTCCTCCTCTTTCCTCTTAAGTGACCCAAATTTTGTAATATAATAAAGGAAATCCTTTTTATCCCCCCAATGCCTCAAGAAAGAATCATCCAAAGCTTCAATCCCAACAATAGATCCAGGAGTCAAACCCCTAAACCATTTTCTAGCCTCACTATCAAGGATTTTTACAAATAACCTCATCCATACATCTTCATCCTCAATGTTAAGATTATCTGCATAACTATAAAAATTTGCAAGGTGTTCCTCTGCAGTTATATCTTCCTCCCCTGTGAATTTGGGCATGTACTTAAGGTAGTATCCAATTGGGAGAGCATTCATAGGTTGAGGTAAAATAAGAGGGGCATACCTAGCAGCCACTATGACATCCATCATATTTCTAGGAAGAATAACACCTGCCACTGGGTTGTGAACTGTAGGAGAACAAGGGGGGGATGGATATTTCATAGATACAAATGTAGCTTGGATTTTTGGAGAAGGAGGAAGCTTGGATGGAGAGGTTTCAGCTTTCAAAGGAAGAGTTTGAGTCTTGGAGGAAAATGGTATAGGGTCCAAGGGAAAAGAGGTCTTCTCTTCTTGAGTCACAACAACTTTGATAGGAGGAGGAGTAGGAAGGCCTAAAGTAGGGAAATGTTCGAGATTCTCAAGTCTGAACCAACTTACAACGTCGGGAGAAGCAAGGGTTTCAAAATTTTCAAAATCCAAACTTTTAGAAACTTCAGCGGAAGGTAAAAGAGGAGAATTGGATATAGCCACTGGATTTTTAAAAGTAGAATCATGTAAATAACCAAAAGTACCTGGTAAAATAGTTGAAAAGCCTTCTTGAAAAGCCTTTCCTTTCTTAATAATCTTCTTTGGGTTGGCTTCAGATGTTTCCAGAGGTAGAGGTGGAGTAAACCTCATGTGTCTACGTTTGGGAGCCACAACTAAAACAGTGGAGTCGCCAGGTGCAAGCTGCAATCTTTAATGTACTGAATTCTAATGCACCTTCAGAATCAATATTGCTTTGTCGTTCAATCCCAGGGAAATGTCTTCAATTCGTTCCCCGACAATAATGCCATTAATGTTAGCACTGAGAATCACCCTTATATTGCAAGAGGATAAGCCCAGTACCCTTCAAAAGGTTTGTGAATATAAATTAATGATGAAAGGTCAAATGGACAAAACTCAGCATAAGAATGTCTTAACATGGAAAAATTGGGCTAGCATGCATAAGCAAATGAGGTTTTAATTAACTTCAGTTAGTGGTTTAAGTATAAAGGTGAATATAAGGAAGACTTAGTGAGGAAGGTGGATAGGTTTGTTGTAAGCATCATGCCTCCAAGCAGCCAAAAGAAGAAAAACTTAGTCACAAGAACTTCTTGAACTTAAAGATTAAAACACTGAAAAACATTCATAGTAACATTATAATCAAACATCCATTATAACACAACCACAACATCTCATATGTATCATCCAATCATGAGCATTTCAGAGTAAGAAGAAACAAGATGGTGAAAGGAAACTGACTTCTATTAACGAAAATGTCTCAAGTCCCATACATAACCAAAGAACAGCTCTGTTTAGTCAAAATATTACAAACAGGGAGCTCTGCTCAACCATCTGACCCTTCTCCTATCATTCATGTGATGTATTTATAATCAATACAGTAGTTGGTGTCTTATCTTGTTTATCATGTTCCTTCTATCAGAAGGAAACTCGGGTCAATCTGGTCCTGTAGGAAAAACTGCCCTCTGTGGTACTTCGGACTGACAATTTTCTATCTCCTCGGCCAGACCCTCCATGCTTCCATTTAAGGGGGAAGTGGATTGTTCTCTTTCCTCTAGTGATAGACTAGTCGCAATTTTCTAACGTTCTACCTCTCCTTGTGACACTCCTTTGATGATTTGGCTTAACACCCAGTTTGTTTCCACACACTACGTTTGGATTGGACTCTATATAATAATGTGATTGCGAAAGTTGCCAAGGGTGGTTTGGGTCCACACCACTTTTTCCCCCGCAATCCACCACCAACTTCCACGTACCTATTTAGTTATACCATGGTTTCGATTATGGGACTGCTCTAAGATTTTAGCGTTCGAGCACTTTCTATCCCCGCAATGAATTGTGGTCGTCGAGCTGATGCAAATATGCGATCTGGGAAACCCTGTTATTTTAGTGCCCCCACTAAAATTTATTTGTCTGCCAACTCCAAAATTATTTTAAACATGTTTAGAGATGAAGCCAATGTTGGCGCTTGGGAGCTTTGAATGTTGGCCTGGCGTCACTGTGTTGATGTTTCATGGAAACAAGAGTGACACATGTCACATCGAAATGGGTGAATGCTGCAACCAAATCACCTAGAATGAGTGCCACATGTCAGGGCCAGATGGAAGCCACTTGTCTCCTTGGATGAGCACCACTAGTCCTGACGGATGATTGCCAAGTGTCTTTGGCATTTCGGGCTTCAAGAGTTTTGAATTGTTGAAGCATAAAAAACTCTCAGAGTTGTACGAGGTTGGAGTGACGGGGTGGCCCGACGCTATATGATGTCACAACCACTAATGGATGAGCTCCATGTGTCTTAGGCATTTCGACATTTCAGACTTTGAGAGTTTTGGATTGTTGAAGCATGAAAAACTCTTGGAGGGGTATGGGGCCGGAGTGACAGGGTGGCATGATGTTATATGATGTCACAACCATTGATGGATGAGCGCCATGTGTCTTCGGCATTTCGGCATTTCAGGCTTCGAGATTTTTGGATTGTTGAAGCATGAAAAACTCTCGAAGTGGCCTTCTTTTGGTTGACGTGGCAGCCTCTCGTCACTTTGAGACCTCGGGACTTCGACACTTCGGGGATTCTGTTTAGTCATTAATCCTTGCACAAATTTGAAACTCTGAATGCATGAGAGTCGTTAATCAGAACTGCACCTGGGATCTTCGCCGTTGAAAATTGAGCCTGTTTGCTTGCTTATATTTCAAGCCCGAAATGGACTGCTCTGAATGTTGCATTTTTCTCATAGTTTTTTCCTGTGCAAACAAAAGACTTGGCCGACCTGTTGTAAGCTCAATTAAAGGCAAACAAGATGACCAGTAACTCGAACCAAATCACGATATGTGTTTATCCTTTCAAAAAAGACAGAAAATTATGTGCAAGGAATCAGTCGAGCAAGAAAAAAAGTTCATTGAACAAAAGGGAAACCGACTTTATCAACCAGAAGAGGAAAAACTTATAGGAAGGTATGCAGAAAAGTGAGAGACTCGACAGAGGTGTAGACCTAGGTTTTAACAAAAATTACATATGACCCATGACAACTTTATGTGCTAACAGGAGGAGAAGGAGGTTGAGGACTAGGAGAAGAAGGTGGAGGAGAAGGGTTGAGGACTAGGAGAAGAAGGTGGAGGAGAAGGAGGTTGAGGACTAAGAGAAGAAGGTGGAGGAGGAGGAGCTTAAGGACTAGGAGAAGAAGGTGGAGTAGCATCCTCGGAAGACAAAGCAGGTGAATAAGATGAATGGGAAAGTATCATAGATCATCGTTGGGTCTTATCCTTCACTCTCTATACTAGAATGGGGATAGAAATGATATGAATCATCAATAACATCATATCTATGGGAAGGCTTGCATATATCGCTATAAGTCWAAGGTCCTACATGATMACTTGAGGTTGTACTAGGATCACTACATAGCCAGCCATCAATGTAAATAATTGAACTGTCACCTATTAACAATATCTACATTCTAATATCTATGGCATGCCTAGTCTATGCATTTGAGGTGGCTCATTAGTCTCAACTATATTTTCAATACACTAGGGAGAACCCTCATCGACATACAAGCCAAAATATACAAAATAGTACATGACAATAATTAGACAATTTAAGAAAAATATTATAATCAATTACATGTGCATTAAATAACACAAAAAACATGCAACTAGAAGAATCAAAGATAACGATAATAAATGTATATTGTTGATAACATTACCTCTCACATTTGGTGGCCCAACCCGACTAAATAGGATGTTTGAACATCTTTTCCATACCATCGTTGCATATGGATATTATAAAAGATTAAGGACATAATCATTCTCATTAGCTAATCGAGTCAAAACCTTTGAAATCATTAGCCTAGAAACGTACTCTGACTCGCCCCTCTTGGGCAACATTTGTCCCCACATGTGCATATGCATATTAGTCATTGGAAGAAGAGGAGGTGGAATGAATGTTAGTGGAGTGACCAGAAACATCTCGAAAATAAAAATAAATATCTCTAAAGTAAAGGGGAAGATATGTCTCTTGTCAAACACACTCCAACAACGATCTAGAGAAATACAAAATTGTCGTAAAAGAATTGTAGATGACCTAATCAATATGGTCCTATGAAGTAATTTATCAACATAATACATTAAAATGAAACTAATTCATTGCCCATCAAAGGCATGGTGTGCTAGTGTTGTGATGATAAGGCACAAACACCTAACCTCCTCTGCTCCAAAGGAATACAATCACAATTAGCTCTCATGAACCTAGAAGTTATTGGGGTCAATAATGTCTTGCACTAACATATCTCTGCACATATGCTAGTTGACTCTTACTTGCAATGCTAGGTAATAGATCAAGAAAATGTATGCATGGAGGTAAATCGGTTGACCTATTGATACTATGGTCGTCCTTGATTCACATACAAGTGTAATTAAGCAAATATATCAATAAAATACACAATTTATACTAATTTACCATTTGTGATATTCATTAAATATTGAACTTATATTTTTTTACATAAAAAAATTGTTATACTAATGAGTGTGCCCATTTTAAATAAACACATCATAGATTGTGCACTACAATTTCACAAGTGCATCTACACATTCAGTGTGCTACATTTATAATACCATCCAATAATGATACTCTTATTAACACCAATAAGTTTTATAAAAAAAATATATGTTATCCATTT
Source organism: Picea mariana (assembly GCA_032191745.1). Lineage (NCBI taxonomy): Eukaryota > Viridiplantae > Streptophyta > Pinopsida > Pinales > Pinaceae > Picea > Picea mariana. The sequence continues at coordinate 32,271 of JASDQU010506255.1, read as the reverse complement.
GATTTACAAGCAAAAAGGATCTTGGATTTGATACATGGTGATGTATTTGGACTTGTACATATTCCATCTCCAGGAAGATCTTTGTACTATGTCTCATTTATAAATGATTTCTCTAAGAAAACATGGTTTTATTTCTTGAAGAAGAAATAAGAGGTTTTCAAAAATAAAAGTGTTGAGGGTCGATAATGAAGGAGAGTTCTATGGGAATCATTTTGAGAAATTCTATCAATAGTGCATAATAGCATGGAAAAATACAACTCCATACACACTTCGGTATAATAGAGTTGTAGAAAGGATGTATAGGATGTTTATGGAAAGGTAAGAAGTATGCTCAATGATGCAAGCATATAATAGAAATTATTGGCATAGACAGTAGATACTACACGTTATTTGATCAACCGATCACCTATATCAACACTAGTTGATAAGACTCCTCATGAGGCATAGACTATTAAGAAACCCTCTCTTGTACATCTAATATTTTTTTGCTATGATGCTTATGTACATGTTCCAAAAAAGAAAAGGAGCAAGCTGAACAATAAAATACATAAATATATCTTTGTTGGTTATAAAGATGGAGTAAAAGGCTACAAATTTTGGAATCTGGTAATAAGAAATATTATTTATAGTCATGATGTGATAATTGAAGAAGTTAAAAGTACTCCCAAGCATGAAGATGAACCAAGAGAAGGAGAACCATAGAAAATAGAGTTTCAGCTAGAGAATGGAGAATCTAACTTGACGAATGAATATGGATCAAATGAATTAGATGAAGAAGAGGAACCCCAAATCTCGGTCTTAAGGAGATTTGCTTGGGTAAGAAGGAAAACACAACGGTATAATCCACCTGATTTATGTTCTACATTTGTTTTATATGTTATTGATGATGATCCTAGAACTATTATAGAGGTCGATGATTTGGAGGAGGGTAAACTCTAGAAGAAGGCCATGGTTAAAGAAATGGAGATCTTGGGAAAAAACAAGTCACGGGACTTGGTCAAGTTTCCTAATGGAATAAAACATGTTGATAGAAAATGGGTGTTCAAGAAGAAGCTCAATGCAAAAGACATAGTGGAGAAGTACAAGGCTCACATAGTGGAAAAATTATATTCCTAGGTGGAAGGAATTGACTTTGGTGAGATTTTCTCTCTTGATGAAAAATTGACTTCCATTAGATTTGTATTGTCTCTTACTACAACATTTAATCTTGAAGTATACCAAATGGATGTAAGTACAATGTTCTTACATGGGGACCTAGCAGAATAAATCTACATGAAAGAACCTAATGGGTTCATAATGAACTAGGGTAAGAAAGAGTTGGTTTGCAAGATGAAAAGTCCTTATGTGGCTTAAATCAATCCCCAAGAATCGAGTATCAAAATTTTGATGCTTAAATACTAGGACTGGGATTTGTGAGATGTAAGACTAATTCCTTTGTGTATTGCAAACATATTGGTGATCACTTTATTTATGTAGTATTGTATGTTGATGGTATGTTGTTAACTAGAAAAAAAAATTAAGGATATCATCAAGGAGGTGTTAATGGATCTAAATGCCCAAGTTTCCAAAGTAGGGATTAAACCTAGTGGGGAGGCCCAATTAAACTCTCCATGTTTCGTGTTGAATAATCCTCCGTATTTATGGCTCGATAACCTTTTGATGAGCTTTACTATGTATTTTTTTTTAAGTTCTATGTAAATTACCAAACTAGAAAAGTGAAACTATTTGTTACACATCAACATTACTCGCTTTGATAAGTGTCGCATGTTCCTCACAACTGTCACAAGTGTCGCATGTTCCTCACAACTGTCGCAAGTGTCGCATGTTGCTCATAAGTGTCGCAAATGTCAAGCAAAGCACACTGCCATGATGACGACACTAAAGAGACACTTAGAATACCTCAAACATCTGATTTGGAGGAAGAGGGATGGTTAACTGAAGTCAGGTATCTCTTGCCACCTGAAAGGAGCTTTCAAACTAAGGTTTTAGAAGAGAGCACTCCCCTACATCACCCTTGGGAGCGCTGGCACTCCCCTATAAGGTGCTAGGGAGCGTTATAGCACCAAACTGCCCCTCTGAAGGAGCTCTACAAATATTTAGAGCGTTGGCGCCCCCCTTGAGCTTACTAGGGAGCACTATAGCGCCCTGATGCCCCTTTTGAGGGAGCGTTGTCTAATCTAGGCAGCAGTTGATTTGTTGAGGAGAATAAGGGGAAGATCTTTCAAGTTTGGAAGGTAGTTGCATTCGAATTTCTGGTCGAACCATGATCTCAAGAGAAGATCCCTGATCTAAGGAGGGAATTCCTCAACTTACCCTAAAGATACCTCAAGAGGTTAAGCCTCTCTAAACCTATATAAACAGGCTCTATCATGGTGGAAAGGAGGAAGAATTGGAAGCATGAAACCTATGATCTCATAGGAAACATACAGTGAACTGGAGGAAAGTGATCAGTAAAGTTGTTGTCATCCGGATCATGGATCTTTCGAGAAAGGGTTAAGACAAAGGGGACTTGACGAAGCTATCGGATTCGCATCTACAGTTGTAAGCTACTTCTGTCATTGTTCTCATTAATATGACATGCTTGGCCTATTTCTTTCTAGTTTGTGTTTAATTTTACATGTACTTGTCTATGATAGATAGATCTATTTCAAGCTAATATCAATAGAGTAGGAAGTGGTTGTACCGTTGTTTGTCTACAGGGCTCATCGAGGAGCAAAACATTGGAGCTCAACTCAGAGCGTGCAGGGACAAACTCCGATAAAAGGTACTTATTTTCTCCTTCCTCCTCATGCATTAGTTTGTATAGATCATAAAGGAAGTCAGTGTCCACATTAAGCATCTTCATTCTTAAGAGTTAAGAGTCTAGCTCTCAAGAGGAGATCTACCTGTCCGCGGGGAGATTTTCCTTCAACAGAAACTGGCAACTCCACTGGGGAGTCTTGAATCGAAACTTTTTGGTTTTGATTTCTCCTCATAGACCTTGTCTTACCCTCTAATTGTTTTTAGACCTAGTTCACCCCTTTTTGATTGATTTCGTGAGCTGATTGACTCCTTACCCCATCACACTCAGCTTGGTTGCCAAAATCCGACTGAAATTTTGGATTTTTTGACATTTTCATGAGATTTTCAAGCCTGGCGCCCCTATGGCTGTGTTAACAGAGTGCCAGCGCTCCCTGACTGTTTTACACAAAGTGCTATAACGCTTGGTGCCCTTTACACCAGAGCGCCAGCCCTCTTTTGGCCAAAAACCTTTCCAGAATTGCTCTTTCCAGGGTCTAGTCTCAGTGTTTTACTTGTTGAGCCTCTCTGTGAGTCAATGCTTCTTCCCATTCAACTTTGACATCCTTCTTTCTTAAGAACAAACACCTTGTTGTTTAGATTTTGTAGCCTTTTTCATTATTTTTGAGTTTTTCTGCTGATTGGGAGTTTGAAACCAATGCATTTTTTGTTCTCCCCTTTTTGACTAAGCGAGAAACTCTGGTGAAGGACATCAGAATTCTATGAATCTCTTCATTTGGTCTTTGTTGAGGTCATTGTTCTTCAACATCTTTTTTGTGTGAAGTTCTTGGTTTTCTTTGTTTTCTTTTCCTTTGCTTCTTGTTTTTTACCACAACAAGAGGGTGTATTGTTTGTACGCAACCTGCTTATGCTTGTCTAAGTTTCCTTGATCCAAAAGGTTAATTAGCAGGAGAAGTGTTGTTTTGAATTAATCATTATTCGCACACAAACAATAAAGAGACATCTTCATGATTGATTTTGCATATTAGAAGACATTTTAAAAAGTTTTTAGCACGACATTGGATTTGATTGAAGAAAATTTTATTTGAGGACATTCCTTATTAGTGCTTGTTAGTGAAAAGAACTCTCTCTCTCTCCCTTAAATAGATATTCATCGAACAGAAATGACTGCTTATCATCTTTGATGCATTTTTTGGGGATTGAGTCATCATTCCATCCGTTTCACTTCCATGCACCCCTTTTGAGTAAAGAACAGCTATAAAATGAACGCTAATTAAAAACTATCTAGAACATTTTCTTTTCTAGGATCCTCCACCAACTGTAGACTAGGACTAGTACTTTGGATTAGGCTGTGAGCATAACTCTCCAAAGTTTCTAAAACAAACATTAGCATCCTGAGCTAAGGAGAGTCAAATCCAATTGTCGTATAGGTCTGCCTGGGATCCCCCTCTCACACAGGGGTTACGCGCGAGGTCGCACTCGGGAAAGCTACGGAGATTATCTCTCTGTGGTTTGACTGATTGTAGTGGTCAGATCGTATTATGGGGATCGCTTAAAGGTATACCCACAAGGTTGAGTGGAAGCCTTTCAAATTGATTTCGGGCTAGATACCCTGCCCGTACGTTCGGACTGGACTGTCGATTGTACCTGCCCAGGGGATGACTGCGAATTGGTAACCTTAGTGGCCATAATATTTAGGGTCTTACACAAGGTGACGGTGAAGGGAAGTCTCACTATACCTGGAGCAGACATTGGTCAAACTCACTCGGGCTCCTTGGAGGGTAAATCCACAATTACTGCATGGAAGCTTACACCAAGGCATAAGTCCATTAAGTAGGTCACCATTGTCACTGTTCCACCATATCCCCGCCCCTTCTTGACTTGATCACGCGACGTTGGATTTCATCACCAACTAGTACAGTCATCGAGAGAAGGTCCTATTTTCTTGGTTGTGATTCCTAGATTCTATTAGTGTATGTTGTTTCTTTTCGGTAGTTGGCCATAGATTTTTTCCGCCGACTCTTTTTCGCCAACATTGACCCTCCATGCCGTTCGCGGAGACTACAGGGACTTCCTCCAGAAAATATGGAAGAGAATACCCCTTTACCCCCTCATTCTATGGATGAATCTCCTCAACAGAGCGAGGTTCACGACACTATAACCTCCCAAGAAGAAGTTCCCACCTCTTTAGAGAATTTTCGGATTGTTTCAAAGTCTCCGGAGGCTTTCCACATTCCGGAGGGTTATGAGAGACGTGTTCTCCAACTGAATTCAGCCGGTGAATTTGTCGTCATCAATCCTTCTGACATTCCGACTGGGTTGCATTCAAACCCTTTAGTCGATGACCCCTTTTGGACCGCAGACATTGTTCAAAGTCCATCGTGCATGGTGTGGGATCTTTATGGAGCAGGAATAGGTGTCGACGCGCCTATCACCTACACTGTACCTTTAAACCATTTTACTGGTACTACCATTTTTTCAGCCACACCGTCCGTTGGTCCGAACACATTGTTTGTTGGCCCAAGGTCCACTTTTTCTCTCCAGACGACCCATTCTACAATGGTCCCTCACGTACCGACTATTCCCTCCGGTAATGCGATGGTTAGCCAAGCTGCAATTGGCACACCAATAACACCTAGACCTTCATCATCACTCCCTTTTGGGAATAGAGCACTGAATTCTTCCACTGTCACTACTACCAAAGTTGTGTTGGGAAGTTCTAGACCTATACAACAACCCGGAGGGATCGGTCTTGGTGGCTTCAATCCATTAAGCAGCACTGGTCAGTCGTCTACGTCTGGTTCCCAAATTCTAGGAACTCTACCTCAAGCTGGGGGGCATCCTCCCACCAGAGGACAAATTCCATTTGGAGGACACCCTCATGTTGGGGGGCAACCTCAATCCGAAGCCTACCATCAACCGTATGGACAAAATGTGTCTACCTCACCCAATCCGTGGAACATCCCTTTTCCAGGAAACCCACAGTTCTCAGGGGGACACAATCCTCAAGCTCCACAACAATCTCTTCCCCCTCAAGGGACCCATCTATATCCTCCTTATGGACAAACCCCAAACCCGGCTTATAATCATCAAAACCCATCCAGTTATCCTTCGCTCGCACATGTTTCTAAAAACACCTCAAATCCTGTGTACCCTGGTCAACACCAACCTTATATGAGAGGTCCCACTAGTTACAACTATCTGCATAACGCAGTGTATGGTCCTACTGGTGTTCCTATGCCACACCAGTATTACCCGCAGGTTAACCGACAACTACCTTTCCTAGCGACTCTGGACCTCCCAGACTTGTCTTGGTTAACGAATGACCCTATTTTTCATTCTCCAGTTTGGCCAGCTATTCCAGCTAAACCTCCTTCTGATATCCCAAAATTCGACGGAAAGTTCGGAGAAGACCCCAACAACCATGTGATGACTTTCCATCTGTGGTGTTCATCCAACTCCCTCATGGACGATTCCATACGTTTTCATCTTTTCCAATGAACACTTACGGGTTCTGCAGCAAAATGGTATATTGAACTACCACGTGCTTCTTTTCACGATTTCAACTCTCTTTCCATGTACTTCCTCACACACTTCCAACTACCCATTCGATACGAGACGGGTACTGAACTATTGACCTCCCTTCGTCAAACAACCTCCGTACATATCTTTGATCATATTCATGAATGGAGACGATGACGAAGGCTAATCAAAGCGGTCATTCCTGACCAATTATTAGCGGAATGGTTCACTAAATCATTGTTACCCCAAATCACTCGTGATGTTGCCATGGGTGGTGTAGTCACCGAGGAAGAAGCCATTGCTCGAGCTCAATACTTAGATTTGGTTTATTCACAATCTGGTACTCTGTACGAGTTGATACCAAATGCTACCCATGCCACTAATGATCCATCCAAACCATTGTCTACCTCGCACGCGGATGGAGTTATTGGCTCCGTCAAAACCCAATCTCCTTCCCAATCGACTGGAACAACCCAGCGGTCCACTTCGACGCTTGCTCCCAATCCAACTGCACCCTCTTCTACCCCACCTCAAACTCAGGTCTCTGAGATGAATGCGGTCCAATCAACCCCTTCACAACAACCTGGGGGCAAGAAGAAAACAAGAAATAAACCCAAGAAAAACAACAACAATGAACAACCAAAAAATCAACCTCAAACCCCTGCTACCGGAAAACAACCACAACGGAAACCGAAATTCCCATGTCTCATTTGTGGTGATGATCACTACACCCGAGACTGTCCACATTGCGATGAAGTGGCCAAGATATTTAAGGGAAATTCACAACCCGCTGTGCTTACTCAGCCTTTTCCACGGCAGCAATCTTTGGTTGCTCAAACCCCCACTTCAGGGGGCAGTTCCAACCAATCCCATGATGAGGCCTCGACAAGTGCCCACATTTACATGTTTAACGGGATTAATCTAACCACTCGCACTACGACATATGACACACCGATTAAACCTGATAAGCCGAAGACTACTAACGGTTCCTCACCAGACCCATTACCATCTTCCGTTAGTCCTCCATCTGCTAGCCCTCCATTTGGACTGCTCCAGATCGAGAAACCTTCATTTGACTCCATCCTATGCCCTCCTAAGAGCACTATCCAGAAATCTACCTTTAATCCTAGTTCACGGGCTACCCAAAACTACAACATTGTTGAAGATTTGGCTCAAGCACCGTGTGCTATGTCTGCCTTGGAAGTTCTACAACATTGTCCCAGCCAACGTAGGACGCTCTTAGCTTCCATCAGTGCTTTCGATCCTGAGTCATCTAATAACCTCACATTTAATATAGGATTGTACCTAGTCCTATGGAATTCGATGTGCTAGGTGACACCATGCCACTTAGCCCAACCGAGGCCGCATACGTAGCTATTCAATCTGCCTCTCCCTCCCCGGACAACCCCCATTTATTGGCACCCGATGCCTACTCGATGTCGTCATGGTTGGATTCCCTATCATCTGCAATCGATTACATTTCCCAAATTTTCCCTTCCGACGAATCTATAATGGAGATTCTTAGTATTGAAGATGTACCTTGGGATGATAACCATCATCGATCCTCTTTTCTTCCACCTCTGGAAGAAATTCACAAAGACATACACTCTGTCTTTCCCCCTGATGTTACCGATTCTCCACAATCTTGCATCCTCACACAAGATACTCTTTCTGAGGGGAATATGGGTAGTATCTCTACTACGATCGTTATTGATATTTCGATCAAAGAAGGCGTTGTGGAAAACATTAACCTTGGTGCTAATTGCACACCCGAAGAAGTGGTATCTTACACCGCTCTGTTTAAAGAATTCTGCGATGTATTTACTTGGAGCTACGAGGAAATGCCAGGGATCGACCCTTCGATCGTCGTGCATAAAATCAAGACTTACCCTGGTGTGAAACCTGTCCGACAGAAACTCCACCCGGTTCATCCCAAGAAAATCGTAGCTATAAAGGCAGAAGTTGAGAAACTTTTAAAATATGGCTTTATCTATCCCATCCCTTTGACAGAATGGGTCTCCAACCTTGTTCCGGTTGCCCAAAAACAAGGGACCATCCGTGTCTATGTTGACTATCAGGATCTCAATAAGGCTTGTCCAAAGGACAACTACCCTACGCCCTTCATCGACCAGATCATTGATAATTGCGCTGGGAGCATAATCTTCTCCTTCATGGATAGTTTTTCCAGGTATAACCAGATCGAAATTTTACTTTTCGATCAACATAAGACTGCCTTTATCTGCCCATGGGGAACTTTCGCCTATCGAAAGCTACCTTTTGGTCTCAAAAATGCTGGTGCTACTTTCCAGTGGGCCATGTCGTACGCTTTCCATGATATCAAGCATATTGCAAAACCTTACCTCGACGACTTACCTACCCACTCATCCAAACGATCAGATCACGTTGATCACTTACGGGCTATTTTTCTTCGATGTCGGTTTTACCGTATCTGCTTGAACCCACATAAATGTATTTTTGCTGTCGAATCCGGCCGACTCCTTGGTTTTATTGTCTCCAAATATGGGATTCGAGTGGATCCCTTAAAGATTAAGGCTATTCTGGCCTTACCTCCACCTACCAATTTGACCCAACTCCAAAGTTTGCAAGGAAAAGCAAACTTCCTTCACCGTTTCGTTTGTAACTACGCTAAGATAACTAAAGGATTCATGCGATTGTTGCAGAAAAAAACCCCTTTCATCTGGGATGACATCACTCAACGATCATTTGATGCTCTCAAGCATGCCTTGACCCACGCACCTTTGTTGCATCCTCCAGACTATACAAAGAACTACATCCTTTACTTAACTGCCTCTACTTCCACTATTGCAATGGTGTTAGTTCAGGAGGACCCCAACGGTGAGGAACATGTGATCTATTACCTGAGAAAGAGTCTATCTAGACCCGAACTCCGATATTCACATGTAGAAAAACTGGCTCTGGCAGCCGTCATCGTTGTCCATAGATTTCACCATTACATCCTACTATGCACCACCACTGTGATTGCGGACTCAAACCCCATGTACCACGTCTTGAAATGTCAAGTGCTCGGGGGAAAATACTCTAAATGGATGGTCATCCTTTAGGAATTCGATCTTGAATTTGCGAAGTCCAAAGCCAAAAAGTCCCTGGTGTTTGCGGAACTTATCTGCAATCTCCCCCATGCTGATGAAGAAATCGAACCTAGAGATTCTCACCCTGATGAAACTCTCTTCCTCATCAACACCTCTGATCCTTGGTACAGAGACATCCTCCTTTACCTCCAAACCCAATGCTTTCAGTCGAACATTTCCCACGAAGAGCGTCAACATATTCGCGACCATTCTCGTCGTTATCTTATCGTCGACAACACCTTGTATCATCATGGTATTGACACTATCCTTCGACGATGTATGATTCACGCAGAGGCTGAACGCGTTCTGAATGACTGTCACCTTGGAGCATGTGGCGGTCACCTTTCTGGGATGGCCACAGCCCAAAAAATTCTACGTGCCGGCTATTTTTGGCCCTCGATTTTAAAAGATTGTATTGAGGCAGTCAAAAAATGCCCACCCTGCCAAGTTTTTAACAACAAGGCACGCACCCACCCTACTACGCTGCACCCCATTATCGCCATCGGCCCCTTTGCCAAATGGGGTATCGATTTTATGCAATGTAAGCCTACCTCAGCTGGGGGGCACGGTTATATAATCATCGTCGTCGACTACTTTACCAAATGGGCTGAGGCTATGCCTACCTTTCTAAACGATGGTCGTATCGCAGCTCTGTTTCTTTCTAACCACATCATAACTCATTTTGGTGTACCACGCGCCATTGTAACTGATCACGGTGCACACTTTAAGAACTAGATGATGAGTGAATTGCATGTCAAATTGGGTTTTCGCCATGAAAACTCATCCCCATACTATCCTCAGGCCAATGGACAAGTTGAAGCTATCAACAAGGTCCTCAAAACCATGATTCAACGCATGGTAGGGGAAAATAAGACATCCTGGCATCTACAAATTTTCTCCGCTCTCTGGGCTTACCGTACTTCCATGAAAACCACAACTGGGGTCACTCCTTTCCAGTTAGTGTATGGCATCAAAGTCGTTTTACCAATCGAGTGTGAGATTCCATCTCTAAAACTTAAAGTAGAACTCCTACCCCATACTTCTGCCGAAGAAGAACGTTTCTTATATCTGACCAAACTAGACAAAACACGTCATGATGTCACTCTTGTTAATGAGGCAGATCAGAAACGGATAAAAAATCAATACGACAAATCCGTCCATCCTCGGACTTTTGCAGAAAGAGACTTAGTCCTCGTCTATGACCAAGCTCATGACAAATTAGGGACAGGTAAGTTAGAACCTCTGTGGCATGGCCCTTACATTGTGAAACGTGTTCTGCACAGAGGCGCCTACGAGTTTGTTGATTATGATGGAATTTTCTTAGGAGAGCCCCGGAACGAGCTTTACCTTAAAAAGTACTATGCCTAGATCACCTAGCATGTGTACTTTGTACATTATTGTATTTTAGTTTGGTGTGACTATTTCTTTCGCGTGCTCGAGTCTTTACCTTTGCCACTCATACTGTGCCTTGTGTTTTCATGTGCAGATGACGTCTTCCTTTCCTATCTTTGTTGGGTTTGCGGATGGCACTAGTCGACACACCCGGAACATTGCTTCGGCAGCATGGGTCATTTACCAATTTGACGAGGTGGTGAGTTCAAGAGGTATTTGCTTAGGACCAGCGACTAATAACATGGTAGAATACCATGCTGTCATCGGACTTTTGACCCAAGCCTCCTCCCTAGGTATCTCTCGTATCATTGTTAACCTAGACTCCTAACTCATGGTCTATCAACTTAATCGAATCTACGCTATTTGTAATCCTATCCTGCTACGTCTCCACCTACAAGTTCGTCGTCTTGAACGAATGTTTGATTACATCGAATACAAACATATTCCAAGAGAACTTAACAATGTTTCGGATTCGTTAGCTAATTACATCATGGATCAGTATCTCACCCACAGATAAGGTTTCATGAAGGAAAACAAATTGTACATCACATGTAAATTAAAACACATCACATTAAAGGCATCATCATGTACAAAACATTTGGCACTAT
>JASDQU010506255.1:0-13238 GCA_032191745.1 Picea mariana | reverse complement strand
ACCATTGTAATTGTTCCACCATATCCCTACCCCTTCTTGACTTGATCACGCGACGTTGGATTTCATCACCAAGTAGTACGGTCATCGAGAGAAGGTCATGTTTGCTTGGTTGTGATTCCTAGATTCTATTAGCGTATGCTGTTTCTTTTCGGTAGTTGGCCATAGATTTTTTCCGCCGACTCTTTTTCGCCAACATTGACCCTCCACATCGTTCGTGGAGGCTACAGGGACTTCCTCCAGAAAATATGGAAGAGAATACCCCTTTACCCCCTCATTCTATGGATGAATCTCCTCAACAGAGTGAGGTTCACGACACTATAACCTCCCAAGAAGAAGTTCCCACCTCTTTAGAGAATTTTTGGATTGTTTCAGAGTCTCCGGAGGCTTTCTGCATTCCAGAGGGTTATGAGAGACGTGTTCTCCAACTGAATTCAGCCGGTGAATTCATCGTCGTCAATCCTTCTGACATTTCGACTAGGCCTCATTCAAAACCTTTAGTCGATGACCCCTTTTGGACCACAGACATTGTTCGAAGTCCACCACGCATGGTGCAAGATCTTTAATGAACAGGGATAGGTGCTGACGCACCTATCACCTACACTGTACCTTTAAACCATTTTACCGGTACTACCATTTTTTTATCCACACCATCCGTTGGTCTGAACACATCCTCTGTTGGCCCAAGGTCCAATTTTTCTCTCCAGATGGCTCACTCTACAATGGTCCCTCACGTGCTGACTATTCCCATCGGTAATGGGGTGGTTAGCCAAGCTGCCATTGGCACACCAATAACACCTAGACCTTCATCATCACTCCCTTTTGGGTATAGAGCACTCAATTCTTCTGCTGTCACTACTACCCAAGTTATGACGGGAAGTTCTATACCTATACAACAAACCAGAGGGACTGGTCTTGGTGGTTTCAATCCATTAAGCAGCACCGGTCAGTCGTCTACGTATGGTTCCCAAATTCTGGGAAATCTACCTCAAGTTGGGGGGAATCCTCCCACCGGAGGGCAACTTCCATTTGGAGGGCACCCTCATGCTGGGGGGCAGCCTAAATCCGGAGCCTACCATCAACCATATGGACAAAATATGTCTACCACACCCAACCTGTGGAACATCCCTTTTCCAGGAAATCCACAGGTCTCAGGGGGACAAAATCCTCAAGCTCCACAAAAATATCTTCCCCCTCAAGGGACCCATCTATATCCTCCTTATGGACAAATGCCAAATCCAGCTTATAATCCTCAAAACCCATCCGGTTATCCTCCGCTCGCACATGTTTCTCAAAACGCCTCAAATCCTGTGTACCCTGGTCAACACCAACCTTATACAAGAGGGCCCACTGGTTACAATTATCCGTCTAACCCAGTGTATGGTCCTACTGGTGTTCCTATGCCACACCAGTATTACCCGCAGGTTAACTGACAACTACCTTTCCTAGCGACTCTGGACCTTCCAGACTTGTCTCGGTTAACGAATGACCCTATTTTTCATTCTCTGGTTTGGCCAGCTATTCCAGCTAAACTTCCTTTTGATATCCCAAAATTCGACGAAAAGTCCGGAGAAGACCCAAACAACCACGTGATGACTTTCCATTTGTGGTGTTCATCCAACTCCCTCATGGACAATTCTATACGTTTGCATCTTTTTCAACGAATGCTTACGGGTTCTGCAGCAAAATGGTATATTGAACTACCACGTGCTTCTTTTCATGATTTAAACTCTCTCACCATGTCCTTCCTTACACACTTCCAACTACCCATTTGATACAAGACGGGTACCGAACTATTGACCTCCCTTCGTTAGACAACCTCCATACATATCTCTGATCATATTCATGAATGGAAACGATGCCGAAGGCTAATCAAAGTAGTCATTCGCGACCAATTATTAGTGGAATGGTTCACTAAATCATTGTTACCCCAGATCGCTCGTGATGTTGCCATGGGTGGTGTAATCACTGAGGAAGAAGCCATTGCTCGAGCTCAGTACTTAGATTTGGTTTATTCACAATCTGGTACTCTGTATGAGTTGATACCAAATTCTACCCATGCCACTAATGATCCATCCAAACCATCGTCTACCTCGCACGCGGATGGAGTCATTGGCTTTGTCAAAACCCAATCTCCTTCCCAGTCGACTGGAACAACCCAATGGTCCACTCCGACTCCTGCTCCCAGTCCGACTGCACCCTCTTCTACCCCCCCTCAAAATCAAGTCTCTGAGGTGAATGCGGTCCAATCGACCCCTTCACAACAACTTGGGGGCAAGAAGAACGCAAGAAATAAACCCAAGAAAAACAACAACGATGAACAACCAAAAAATCAACCTCAAACCCCTGCTACCAGAAAACAACCACAACGGAAACCAAAATTCCCATTTCTCATTTGTGGTGATGATCACTAAACCCGAGACTGTCCACATTGTGATGAAGTGGCCAAGATCTTTAAGGGAAATTCACAACCCGCTGTGCTTACTCATCCTTTTCCACAACAACAATCTTTGGTTGCTCAAACCCCCACTCTGGGGGGCAGTTCCAACCAATCCCATGATGAGGCCTTGACAAGTGCCCACATTTACATGTTTAACGGGATTAATCTAACCACTCGCGCTATGACATATGACACACCGATTAAACCTGATAAGCCGAAAACTACTAACGGTTCCTCAGGAGACCCATTACCGTCTTCCGTTAGTCCTTCATTTGCTATCCCTCCATCCGGGCCACTTCAGATTGAGAAACCTTCATTTGACTCCATCCTATGCCCTCCTAAGAGCACTATCTGGAAATCTACCTTTAATCCTAGTTCGCATGCTGCCCAAAACTACAACATCGTTGAAGATTTGGCTCAAGCACCGTGTGCTATGTCTGCTCTGGAAGTTCTACAACACTGTCCTAGCCAACATAGAACGCTCTTAGCTTCCATCGACACTTTTGATCCTGAGTCATCTAATAACCTCACATTTAATCTAGATGATCATCAGCCTCGAATCTCCCACCAACTAGCTTTTCAGATTGATGTTGTTGTTCACAATCAACAAATCCATCGAACTATCTTGGATGAGGGAGCCTCTACTTGTGTCATGTCTCTAGCTTGTTGGAAAGGCTCAAAATCACTTGCCCTTAATCAATCCCCTAGGATGTTACATGCTTTCGATGGACAAGGTTTTCATCCTCAAGGACTTTTACAATCCTTAGCCGTTTAGTTGGGCGGAAAAACTATTACTGTTGATGTCGAGGTGGTCGACGCCCCCCTCGATTACAACCTACTACTTGGAAGAAGTTAGTTCTATGCTATGACTGTTGTCACCTCATCGGTGTTTCGATGTGTACAATTCCCCCATCAAGGCAAAATTGTCACTATCGATCAACTAGATTTATGTACACCCGACGCTCGTGCTCCTATCACCAACAACATTCCTTTTTTGGGAGACCACCCAGTTACGTATGAAAGCCTTGGTGTTGGCTTGTTAAAAGATTCTATCATGATGGATACCTTCCCTACACCACTTCCACCCACCTCACATCATATTTCCACTATCAATATGATTTCGACTATGCCTTATCAATCTTTGGAATCATCTGACCCTTGGATTGTACCTAGTCCTATGGAATTCAATGTGTTAGGTGACACCATGCCACTTAGCCCAGCCGAGGCCACATACGTAGCTATTCAATCTACCTCTCCCTCTCTGGACAACCCACATTTATTGGCACCTGATGCCTACTCGATGTCGTCATGGTTGGATTCCCTATCGTCCGCAATCGATTACATTTCCCAAATTTTCCCTTCCGACGAATCTATAATGGAAATGCTTAGTATTGACGATGTACCTTGGGATGATAACCATCATCGATCCTCTTTTCTTCTACCTATGGAAGAAATTCACCAAGACATACACTCTGTCTTCCCTCCTGATATTACCCATTCTCCACAATCTCCCATCCTCATACAAGATACTCTTTCTGAGGGGAATATGGGTAATATCTCTACCATGATCGTTATTGATATTTCGATCAAAGAAGGCATTGTGGAAAACATTAACCTTGGTGCTAATTGCACACCCGAAGAAGTGGTCTCTTACGCCGCTCTGTTTAAAGAATTCCACGATGTTTTTTCTTGGAGCTATGAGGAAATGCCAGGAATCGACCCCTCGATTGTCGTGCATGAAATCAAAACTTACCCAGGCGTGAAACCGGTTCGACAGAAACTCCACCCAGTTCATCCCAAGAAAATCATGGCTATAAAGGCAGAAGTTGAGAAACTTTTAAAATATGGCTTTATCTATCCCGTCCCTTTGATAGAATGGGTATCCAACCTTGTTTCGGTTGCCAAAAAACAAGGGACCATCCATGTCTGTGTTGACTATCGGGATCTCAATAAGGCTTGTCCAACGGACAACTACCCTACGCCCTTCATCGACCACATTATTGATAATTGCGTTGGGATTGTAATCTTCTCCTTCATGGATGGTTTTTCTGGGTATAACCAGATTGAAATTTTACCTGCTGATCAACATAAGACTGCCTTTATCTGCCCATGGGGAACTTTCGCCTATCGAAAGCTACCTTTTGGTCTCAAAAATGATGGTGCTACTTTCCAGTAGGCCATGTCGTACGCTTCCCACGATATCAAGCATATTGCAGAACCTTACCTCAACAACTTACCTGCCCACTCATCAAATCGATCAGATCACGTTGATCACTTACGAGCTATTTTTCTTCGATGTCGGTTTTACCGTATCCGCTTGAACCCACATAAGTGTATTTTTGTTGTCAAATCCAGCCGACTCCTTGGTTTTATTGTCTCCAAAGATGGGATTCAGGTGGATCCCTTAAAGATTAAGGCTATTATGGCCTTACCTCCACCTACCAATTTGACCCAACTCAAAAGTTTGCAAGGAAAAGCAAACTTCCTCCGCCATTTCATTTATAACTACGCTGAGATAACTAAAGGATTCATGCAATTGTTGCAGAAAAACACCCCTTTCATCTGGGATGACATCGCTCAATGGTCATTTGATGCTCTCAAGCATGCCTTGACCCACGTACCTTTGTTGCATCCTCCAGACTATATAAAGGACTACATCCTTTACTTAGCTGCCTCTACTTCCACTATTGCGATGGTGTTAGTTCAGAAGGACCCCAATGGTGAGGAACATGTGATCTATTACTTGAGCAAGAGTCTATCTGGACCTGAACTCCAATATTCACATGTAGAGAAACTGGCTCTGGCAGCCGTCATCGCTATCCAGAGATTTCGCCATTACATCCTACTACGCACCACCACTGTGATTGCGGACTCAAACCCCATGTACCACGTCTTTACACGTCAAGTGCTCGGGGGAAAATACTCTAAATGGATCGTCATCCTTTAGGAATTCGATCTTGAATTTGCGAAGTCCAAAGCCAAAAAGTCCCTGGTGTTTGCGGAGCTTATCTGCGATCTCCCCCATGCTGATGAAGATCTCAAACCTAAAGATTGTCTCCCTGACGAAACTCTCTTCCTCATCAGCACCTCTGATCCTTGGTACAGAGACATCCTCCTTTACCTCCAAACCCAACGCTTTCAGCCTACCATTTCCCGCGAAGAGAGTCGACGTATTCGCCACCATTCTGGTCGGTATCTTATCGTCAGTGACACCTTGTATCGCCGTGGTATTGACACTATCCTTCAATGATGTCTGATCCATGCAGAGGCTGAATGCGTTCTGAATGACTGTCATCTTGGATCCTGTGGCGGTCACCTTTCTGGGATGGCCACAGCCCAAAAAATTCTACGTGCCGGCTATTTTTGGCCCTCAATTTTCAAAGATTGCATCGAAGCAGTAAAAAACTGCCCACCCTACCAAGTTTTTAACAACAAGGCACGCACCCACCCTACTACGTTGCACCCCATTATCGCCATCGGCCCCTTTGCCAAGTGGGGTATCAATTTTATGCAATGTAGGCCTACCTCAGCCGGGGGGCACGGTTATATAATCGTCGTCGTCGACTACTTTACAAAATGGGCTGAGGCTATGCATACCTTCCTGAATGATGGTCGTACCGGAGCTCTGTTTTTTTTTAACCACATCATAACTCATTTTGGTGTACCACGTGCCATTGTCACTGATCACGGTGCACACTTTAAGAACCAAATAATGAGTAAATTGCATGTCAAGTTGGGTTTTCGCCATGAAAACTCATCCTCATACTATCCTCAGGCCAACGGACAAGTTGAAGCCATCAACAAGGTCCTCAAAACCATGATTCAATGCATGGTAGGGGAAAATAAGACATCCTAGCATCTACAACTTTTTTTCTCTCTCTGGGCTTACCGTACTTCCATGAAAACCGCAACTGGGTTCACTCCTTTCTAGTTAGTGTATGGCATCAAAGTCATTTTACCAATCGAGTGTGAGATTCCATCTCTGAAAATTAAAGTAGAACTCCTACCCCATACTTCTACCGAGGAAAAACATTTCTTATATCTGACCAAACTGGACAAAACACGTCGCGATGTCGCTCTCATTAATGAGGCACATCAGAAATGGATAAAAAATCAATACGACAAATCCATCCATCCTCAGACTTTTGCAGAAGGAGACTTAGTCCTCGTCTATGACCAAGCTCATGACAAACTAGGGACAGGTAAGTTAGAACCTCTGTGGCATGGCCCTTACATTGTAAAACATGTTCTACACAAAGGCGCCTATGATTTAGTCGATTATGATGGAATTTCCGTAGGAGAGCCCCAGAACGGGCTTTACCTTAAAAAGTACTATGCCTAGATCACCTAGCATGTGTACTTTGTACATTATTGTATTTTAGTTTGGTGTGTCTATTTCTTTCACGTGCTCGAGCCTTTACCTTTTCCACTCATGACTGTGCCTTGTGTTTTCATGCACAAATGACGTCTTCCTTTCTTATCTTTGTCGGGTTTGCGGATGGCACTAGTCGACACACCCGGAACATTGCTTCGACAGCATGGGTCATTTACCAATTTGACGAGGTGGTGAGTTCAGGAGGTATTTGCTTAGGACCAGCGACTAATAACATGGCAGAATATCACGCTGTCATCGGACTTTTGACCCAAGCCTCCTCCCTAGGTATCGCTCGTATCATTGTTAACCTAGAATCCCAACTCGTGGTCTATCAACTCAATCGAATCTACGCTATTCGTAATCCTATCCTGCTACGTCTCCACCTACAAGTTCGTCGCCTTGAATGAATGTTTGATTACATCGAATACAAACATATTCCAAGAGAACTTAACAATGTTTTAGATTCGTTAGCTAATTACATCATGGATCAGTATCTCGCCCATAGATAAGGTTTCATTAAGGAAAACAAATTGTACATCACATGTAAATTAAAACACATCACATGTAAATTAAAACACATCACATTAAGGGCATCATCATGTACAAATCATTTGGCACTATAAAAACTCGGAACTGTATATATATACATAGTGTGACTGAAAATGTTTTGATTACATCAAAAAAGTATTTGGAAGAGCAAAATTTTGGGTCTTTACACCCATACAACATCGTCTGACAAGTCATACAAAATATGCAATCACTAGAGAGACTCTAATCTCTCTGCACTGCATTGTGCTCAGAGTAACATATCACTACATGCACTACATGTCTCAGCAGAGAATTAACATTCTCTGGCACCCCCACAATGTGTCTCTGTAGATATAAAGGCACTTCTCTCCTCCGTAGAGGAGGAATTCCCATCGTGAGGCCTTGAAGGTTTCTTTCAACCTCCCGGAGACCTATCACTGGTGCCAACAGATCCACTGCAACCGAAACACCCCCGTGACGTCCCGGTATTGGTATATCAATCGGGCGCACTGCTCCCTTGTCTGCATGTTAAAAAAAATACATACATTAAAAAAATCTTCCACATACCCAAAAAAATATATATATACATTAAAAAACTTAAAACAAAAACTAGACAAGGTGTTGCTTAGTCTCTCACCTGACACATCCCAATCTTCCCCCACTGGTCGAATCAAATCCATGCTCCTGTGGAAGTCCACATCAGCATAAGGGAAGTCTTCTATCCATAGATACTGACATCTCAGCCAAGCAAATAAGTCACCGGTGAAATGGAACTCTGACTCTGCCACTAGTCTCGGAGAAAGACTAGTCCACCGTTCCATCCGTGGTTCTTCCACTGGCCGTACCGCCAATGCAATCTGAGGCTGCATCTGGGGGATTCTCTCTAAGAAGAATAAAACTAAAAATGAACCATATCTGAATTGTTTCTGCCCCATCCTACATCGTGAAACATGTTCCTTAACATTCCGAAGGAACCCTGCGCTCCATTTGAACAGTGTTGGCTCCAAACACTGTACGCCATAAGCTACCTGTGATCTCGATGCCAGATGTGCGCTAGTGCTTCCCATCACACTCATGATGGAAAACAAAATGGACCGAAGGGGTAACTCTCTGATATCCTTGATTGGGATTCTAACCCCCACCAGTCTTGCTTCTGGGACACAATGACGTGCTAGATACACGCCCACTTGCTCAGGAAGCGCCCTTTGTCCGAAAAACGATATAGGAACCCCTCTTTTCAAGAGGCCAGTCAAGAAATATACGTCTTCCAACTCGATGGTTAGAAGCTGTGCCCCGATCCGGAACCCTTGCTCCGCGACATCCCATAAGTTGATTATGTACTCAAGCAAAAGTATTTCCTTCTTCATCTTCTGCAACTTGAAGAATTTTAGAAGGCCACAATCTCTCAACGCGGCCCGCGTACGAGGACTCCGCAAAGCGGCCAAATCATCGAGCTCATGCTCTCGTTCTTTCCACTCGATCATGGTCGCCGAAATCACCTACAAACAAAAAAAAAACAAAGAATTTCATTATTCAATTTTTCGGCAATTTCGGCAATTTCTTAAGCAATTTAAAAACATGAAATCTAATGCCCACACTATTCAAAAAAGACCACGCCCTCTTTTTATCACTCAACAATCATCACGCAGCAACAAAACATTTTTAAATAAAACTAATTTTCATAATGGCTGCGTGGGCATGTTTTTGAGTTTTTTATGGATTCTTTGACAAAAACGACCCATCCACCCAAGTGGCATCTTTGCTATCACCTTCTAAACACGTTTTTGCAAAATAATGTCTTTTTTCCATCGTTTTTAATAGAGGCCGATTTGATCTTTTTTGGAGTGACCTAGGGCTTCATTTTTTAAATTAAATACTGCTATGAAAATGAATATTAAACCATGTAATTGAAAGAAGGGGATATGAAGATCTACCTGGTCCAAACGGTGAGAAAAATGGTCAACCGTAGCTCCGGTATCAAGCAAAACAAGATCCACCTCCAAAATGAGAATCTCCACTGCTACAAATCCTTATGCAAAATGAAATGGTAAATGAAATTTTTATTGTATTACTATTTATAAATTTCCATTTTTTATAAGGTATAGTTATTTGTGGGTTTCTTTGACAATATAATGGCTTCACTAAACCTCTGGATTGCAGTTTTGACACTACAGGTTTCAAAGCAGTTCTGATCAATTATTTACCTTGTCACATTCATGAGCATAGTCTTAGTTATTTCTCAAGCTCGAGTATATAAGAACGCACCGAGTAGACTTTTATCTCTTTTTCAGACCCGTATGGACACATGAAAAAGGAACCCCCTGGAGTCATCTTTAAACTCTTTTCAAACTCTCTAAATATGAAAAGATCATCGAGTGATCTTGCTTCCTTTCACGCTCGTTAAAAGGTTTGAAAGGGCATCTTTCGAGTGGTAGTTTATCTCTTTTTCGGCCTCGTGAGACTAACTGTACGAAAAAGGAACTGAGAGATATCTTTTAAGTGTTTTTCCAGACTCTATAACCATGAAAAACCTTCGAGTTTTCTGTCTTTGGACTCGTCAAAACAAACATCGACAGGCCCATATGGGACCGAACCCTTACTTCTTCCAGTTCATTAAACAAAGGAAGAGGAACTTACCGAAGGTGAGTTATATCGAGCATTTTTTACCCTCCTTGAGCTCGTTAAATCAAAAAGAGGTACTCGTCTATCAGGATGGGGGAAAATTTGAAAGAAGCAAGCCAAGCAGTCTCTTGAGAACATTACCAAGTAACTCTTAGAGTTGCCCTTGAACACAGCACTTTGTCTTTTGCACGCATTATAATCCATTGAACCTCTACACTGAGCCAATATTTTGAGTTTCTTTCACTCCTGACGTAAGTCACAACATCCACTGCATCATAAAGTTTTGGTCCATGTCATGTTTCTACTGTTGTGCCTCAGTGTTCAAGGGAAGTATCCGCCTCAAGAGTCAGCCATCACAAATATCTTGTCTCAATACCTGTGTCAGTCCATGTTCATTTGATCTACCAATTACATCTCTATGTCTGTTTCATGTCGTTGATGGGGGATACATTAAGGCCCTCCTTCGACGAGCCTATTCCTGTCGACTTCAACACATTATCTGGGAACTAGGCTTAGAAACCAGTTAGTACTTTGGGACCTGCATGCCTCAATGGCAGGCCTCCTCACATCCAATAGTGGGTTTACATCACTGACCTCTGATCAGATGATTCCACGGATGTTTGACTCCAGCTCATCCATTCACATTCGTTGGAATGTACTAAAGTACCTTGGGAATCATTAACATTAATAATGATCTCCCTTGCACTTGTTAACGGTTTACATCATTGACCGGTAACCAAGTGGTTTCTGCCATGTTCGACATCAGGACATCTATTCACATGGTTAGATTCGTACTACATCGGGATCGGTTAGAAGACCCTGGGATGAGTGATCACTTTGATATGTACTTTTCCCAGGTTGTGAAGGAGTTTCTCTTGAACAATGACACATATATTGTTACATAGATCCACTTTGTATTGGTCGTGGCTATGTCTTGTCATCTCATAGATCCACTGTGAATTCTTCATGGCTACGATTAGTTCATGTCATCAGAGTATAGATCCACACTATATCCTCAGTGGCTATACCTTTTTATCAATACAATTATGGATCCGCAGTGTATTTTATGGTGGCCATATCTTGCAAATCTTGATCACCCAAGCATAGGTATGCCTGCCTTGGATTTGAAACATGTCATAATATTTGTTGGATGTTTGTGTGTAGCTTTTGTCAGGTTCTCTACGTCTATACCCTTTCTTAAAAGTCTACAAAGCATTTTAGTTATCGACTCTCATCTTCTAACTTCATACATTGGGGGGCAATCTGTTACACATCAACATTACTTGCTTTGGCAAGTGTCGCAAGTGTCGCATGTTGCTCGCAAGTGTCGCATGTTGCTCATAATTGTCGAAAATGTCAAACAAAGCATACTGCCACGATGACGACACTAAGGAGACACTTAGAATACCTCAAACACCTGATTTGGAGGAAGAGGGATGGTTAACTGAAGTCAGGTATCTCTTCCCACTTGAAAGAATCTTTCAAACTAAAGTTTTAGAAGGGAGCACTCCCCTACATCACCCTCAGGAGCGCTAACGCTCCCCTACAAGGTGTTAGGGAGAATTATAACACCAAAACACCCCTCTGAAGGAGAGTTATAGATCTTTGGAGCTTTGGCACCCCCCTTGAGCCTACTAGGGAGCGCTATAGCACCCTGATGCCCCTTTTGAGGGAGCGTTGTCTAATCTAGGCAGCAGTTGATCTGTTGAGGAGAATAAGGGGAAGATATTCCGAGTTTGGAAGGCAGTTGCATTCGAATTCCTGGTTCAACCATGATCTTAAGAGAATATCCTTGGTTCAAAGAGGGAAATCCTCAACTTACCCTAAAGATACCTCAAGAGGTTAAGCCTCTCTAAACCTATATAAACAGGCTCTATCATGGTGGAAAGGAGGAAGAATTGGAAGCATGAAACCTATGATCTCATAGGAAACATACAGTGAACTGGAGGAAAGTAATCAGTAAAGTTGTTGTCGTCCAGATCATGGATCTTTCGAGAAAGGGTTAGACAAAGGGGACTTGATGAAGCCGTCGCATTCACATCTACGGTTGTAAGCTACCTCTGTCATTGTTCTCATTAATATGACACACTTGGCCTCTTTCTTTCTAGTTTGTGTTTAATCTCAAATGAACTTGTCTATGATAGATAGATCTATTTCAAGCTAATATCAATAGAGTAGGAAGTGGTTGTACTGTTGTTTGTCTACAGGGATCATCAAGGAGCGAAAGATTGGAGCTCAACTCAGAGTGTGCAGGGATAAACGTCGATAAAAGGTACTTCTTTTCTCCTTCCTCCTCATGCATTAGTTTGTATAGATCTGAAAGTAAGTCAGTTTCCACGTTAAGTGTCTTTTTTCTTAAGAGTTAAGAGTCTAGCTCTCAAGAGGAGATCTACCTGTCCGCAGGGAGATTTTCCTTCAACAGAAACTGGCGACTCCACTGGGGAGTCTCGAATCGAAACTTTTTGGTTTTGATTTCTCCTCATAGATCTTGTCTTACCCTTTGATTGTTTTCAGACCTAGTTCACCCCTTTTTGCTTGATTTCATGAGCTGATTGACTCCCTACCCCATCACACTCAGCTTGATTGCCAGACTAGAAATTAATTTTTGGATTTTTTGACATTTTTAGGAGATTTTCAAGACTGGCACCCCTGTGGCTGTGTTAACAGAGTGCCAGCGCTTCCTGACTGTCTTACACAGAGCGCTATAATGATTGGTGCCCTTTACACCAGAGCACCAGCCCTCTTTAGGCCAAAAACCTTTCCAGAATTGCTCTTTCCAGGGTCTAGTCTCTGTGTTTTACTTGCTGAGCCTCTCTGTGAGTCAAGGCTTCTTCCCATTTAACTTTGACATCCTTCTTTCTGAAGAACAAACAACTTGCTATTTAGATTTTGTAGCCTTCTTCATTATTTTTTATTTTTTCTGCTAATTCGGAGTTTGAAACCGATGCATTTTTTGTTCTCTCCTTTTTGACTGAGCGAGAAACTCTGGTGGAGGACATCAGAAGTCTATGAATCTCTTCATTTGGTCTTTGTTGAGGTCATTGTTCTTCAACATATTTTTTTGTGTGAATTTCTTGGTTTTCTTTCTTTTCTTTTCTTTTGCTTCTTGTTTTTTATCACAACAAGAGGGTGTATTGTTTGTACGCAACCTGCTTATGCTTGTCTAAGTTTCCTTGATCCAAAAGGTTAATTAGCAGGAGAAGTGTTGTTTTGAATTAATCATTATTCGCACACAAACAATAAAGAGACATCTTCATGATTGATTTTTCATATTAG
>JASDQU010506254.1:14629-26170 GCA_032191745.1 Picea mariana | reverse complement strand
CCCACGAGCTAGTCTTTACCATGAAGGACGGCCATAGATGCAGGGACAGGACGGAGAGACTTCTCCCTCGCGCGAGCATTTACGATCGCAGTGGTTCCGGGATGGCAAAGGCTAAAGGTGGGAGGATGGCTTCGGCTCTCGTTTATTCGGTTTTTACCTCGGCTCCGAGCTCTGTTTGGATTCTCTGGAGCAGCCCAATTATATTTTCGTATAGTTTATGCAGTGACGTCCCAGTGCAGTTCTGCATTCTGCATTTTTCCCGGGGGTTTGGGGGCGGTCAAGCTTTTCTAGTGTCTCTCTCTCCGACTGCCTCGAAACAGAACACGATTAATCTGCAATTGCCCTGCTCCTTTCTCATGGCAAGGAAGCGAGGAACACCCCGCCGTGGCGCAGCATGGGAGGCTCAAAAGGCGCAGAGGCGCCGCAAGGATCAGCTGGAGCGGGCCTTAGCTCTAGCGACGTCCATTCTAAAACAGAGATCCAGGGCAGAAAGAATGGAGCGACTTGCCACCATTGCTGAGCCGAGTGCTGGCTGTAGTAGTGATTTCAGAGGAATGGCGTCGGGGGCCCTGCAGAATTCCGGTTCGAAGGAGGAGTTTCCCCCTTGCATTATTGTGGAGGACCCGTCACTGGCACTATCTATGGAAGACCCATCTTTCTGCGAGAAGACTCCTGCGGAGACCCATCCGGAAGCCTGCAAGTTCAATCTGACACTGTTAGATGACATTCTCGGCTGTATCGTGGAGGAAGTTCCCTGGCCGGGTAACGAAACTTGCAGCTGCCTTGGTGCACAGGCATTCGATGAAGGCTCGAAGGGTGCGACGGCTGCGGAGGAGCAGATGGCGTTCAACGGGAGCTCTGAGGCGACGATGGAAGAGGGTGGCAACTTGCATAGCTCAATCATTAAGGACGAACACCTGGCTCTCCTATTTGACCTTCGTGGGCGCTTGTCGGATCTGGAACATCGGGCTCTCCTCATGGGCCAACGCATGGATATGCTCTTTGATGCGCTATCCAATGCGCCTGTCAAGCGGAGATGTCCCCTTTGTGCACAAGCCTTTGCCATCCTGGCAGGGACCACGCGACAGAATTGCGGGGATGACAGGTCACCAGGCACTTAAGTTTCTTATGCTATTTCAGTTTCTTGTTTTATATGTCTACTTGGTTCCTAGCTTTATTCCTTCACTGTTTTATATGTATTTAGACATTTTGCATCTGTCCTGGTTTCCTACGGGCAGGACATATGCTACTCTGCTTTTAAGATTTTCATGCTACTGCTACTTGCCCGTTATATATGCTGGTTTCCGATAAATCGGCAGCATTTTGGGTGGTTTTAGATACACACTTTCTATACTCTGTAAGAGTTTTGGTTTTCTAATATAGCAGGTTCTACTTTTTATTTAAAAAAAAAAAATAATACAATCAAATTAATTATATATTAAATATTACAAAGTTTGTAGTAAATTTAAAGATATAAATAATTTGAATTAATTAATGAAACATAAAATAATACAATCAAATTAATTATATATTAAATATTACAAAGTTTGTATTAAATTTAAAGATATAAATAATTTGAGTGACAATAAAATTGTTAATTTGGTTAGCTGAATTAATTAATGGAACATAAAATAATACAATCAAATTAATCATATATCAAATATTACAAAGTCTATATTAAATTTAAAGATATAAATAACGACAATGAAATTGTTGAAAATTATTATTTTTAACTAAATTAAGGAAATATTATGGTATATTAAAAAGTTGTAGTCGTGCTAACATTAGTATACGAAAAAGACTATTTTAGAGTTTCATCAAACAAAATAAGTAACTCTCTAATGCTACATAGGAGAGTTTACAATGGACTGTATAATAAAAATTCCAAGTTTTTCTACTAGTAGCATATCTGACAAAAACACCTAAAAACCTAATGACAATGAAAAACATAACAATTAATGGAATGCAAGGTGGTTATTCGCTTCTTCTTCATCAACAACTGAAAGGGGAGAGTTGTGCTGCTCAATGTCCATTGGTTCCTTCAATTGGTGAATCGTCTCATCTTCCTTGAATTTCGCTTGTGCATAGTTAATTGATACCTTATTGTTTGAGGCTTAGGATAGAGAATCATTATGAAGGTTGAGAGACAAGTTTCGCAACAAACTGCATTTTGCTTCCAAGATATCAATCCTTTGTTTTTGTTGAACCAATAAATTCATGGTGATTGCATGCCGAGAGACACAATGGTACTCATTCGCATGCACTTTGGTTGTCACTAAGAACAAAGAGCTCATCTTAGAATGTATGCATTCCTCATGTCTTCTCAAAGTTCTCCTAGATTCCATGATATCCATGTTCTCCATAAGTGAACTCAAGACACAATTCCCTGCAATATGAACTAGAATAAGGGTGACGAGGCTACAAAAGGAGCCTCTAACAAAGAAAGTTGTGAAGGAATCAACAGGCACCTTGCACATCCTCTAAAAATTGAGACCTATACAATGACCTTTAACCATGTTTTCCCTATGATATGCCCAACAAAAGGCAATTCCAAGGAAGAGCACACATAGATAGAATACCAGAGGGATACAAAACTAAAGATAAAAACTAGAATTCATAAACATCTTCCCCATAAACGATTTCAAATTGCCTTCACCAGAACCATAATACATGGCTCAAAATACATAAGCCATATTGACTAACTTAACCACATTCCTTTGAGACTCTCTCAATTTTAAAATATAATAACCAAAATCCCAAATAGGTAGCTCGAATATAGGCAAAGAACTTACCAAAAGGTTTATAACCTTAAGGCCTAGACCACAAATGTGCCCAATTCCAAGCCTCGAGAATTTCATTATCCCATAGAGCTAGTGGAGAATCATACAAAGTATTCAATAAGTAGAGCAGTGATATTGACTCGCATGTTGGAGAGACTGAGGGTTGTCTTCGTTAATCCCATCCTGATGCAATAGTATTGTTGTGTCTGATGTTGAATCACATGAGCAGTTAATGTTGATTGACATGCCTTAACCATACCAAATCCTTAGGGGATTTTGCAACAAAATCACCCTCCATTTTTCTCTAATGCTCCTAAGTTTAATTTAGTGGCTTTCTTATCCCATATATCATATTTTGAGTTCAATTATTACTTCACATGATAGAATGAGGTTTTGAGATATATAGTTGCCTCATTTTTAGCTCGAGTGATGATTATTGCAAGCCTTCTATTCAACGGGGTTGGTTTCCCTAGAATTTTCTTTAATGACCACTGAGGAATCACCGATAACAATCAAGGCTCTAACTGTGGCTTCCTTAGTGAGAAGGAGACCATGCAAGAGTGCATCATAGTGAAATTGATCATTATGATAAATTTAAAACACCTCGAGATTAGTGAATTTGTAAAATGAATGATATAAAAGAGGTCGACAATGAACCTCATTTTCTTTTAACATGTCCTACCATTAATAATATAATACATAATTTTAACTAGTTTCAAAATTATTAGAGGCCTTAGAGCCTCAGACTTATAAAAATCACAATGACCTTAGTTCATTTATTTCCATTGTGTTAATTAAAAATGATAAATTACAAAGAATATTTATTCGTATTCCCTCCATTTATATGCATTGATAAGTTATTTGCAATAAAATTATTTTAAGAATATTCAATTACAATTTCTGCGACAATAGTATGAGGAAACCACAAACATTGTTTGCTTGAATATAATAACTTTCAAAGATAGTAATATAATGCAGTGACAGCAAAATATAAACTATGGAAATTTGAACCTGGTTTGTGTATCTTGTAGCATCTATTGTTGCACCAAATCCACAAAATTCTGGTTGTAGATAACTCTCATATACAACGCTTCTTGCCCCATGGTA
Source organism: Picea mariana (assembly GCA_032191745.1). NCBI lineage: Eukaryota > Viridiplantae > Streptophyta > Pinopsida > Pinales > Pinaceae > Picea > Picea mariana. The sequence goes on along the minus strand of JASDQU010506254.1, from coordinate 22,283 downwards.
TCAGCTTAGAATACAGTGTTATTAGCCATCAGAATGAGTGAACAACAAAAATTATATGCAGAGTTAAACTTGCAATACTTGATGTATGATCTCCTACCCTCTTCACAGTGTAATAAGTTGCCCAAAAATGGTTCCTCCCATACTCCAATATCTAGCAATGGCAAGAATTCAACCTCTAACAAGTGATAGGGTCTATTGTAGAAGGGTTATGCCCATAATGATGGTGTGACCCCTTATAAGCAGGGGGATGACCCACAAATATCAATCTCAGATTGTTTGATGACATTCAACCTTCAACGGAGTCATTAAACCTTCAACTCGGCCCTAAGACACCCATGTGACTCTCCCACAATGTTAAATGGGCCCAATTCGCAATAGATTGACCTTGCAATGAGATCCACGATTTTTCCTTCCTTCAAATTGCACCTAGCAAGGAAGAATCGATTTTTATTTCTCCCACACTACCCCCATCTCATTGGACTCGGCTATATCGACCCAACAACTTATTAATTTGGCCAAACTGATAAGAAAACGATTTTTCAAAGGGAAGTGAACCTTAACTAAGTCGCTGCCTCTTCACACAATAATATCGACCCACTTTAACTCGTCCCTTTGTCCATGAACTCGATCCACACAATAAGAATAACTCAACAATTGATAAATTCAGTTTTTCCTCCACATGTCAAAGTTATTTGTTGCCTAATAAGATATGGTCCTCTACTTTGAAGCACAGCAATAGATCTGGATGATCTACTCCGAGAATTGGCTAGGACAGATAGATTTCAGTATCGAAACCAATGTCCGTCAAGGGTTTTATTCCTTAACGCCAGAAAAAGCTACGAGAGCTTTCAAAACCCAATTTGATTGATAAATGAATGAATCAGAAGAATTCCTCTTTTTTCCCTTTTATATTTTCCGTTTGAAAAATAATTAATTTCTTCATCAATTAATTAATGAGCCACTTTTATTTATTTCACTTTATTTAATAAAGTGACTTCTCCCTTTTCCTTTGCTTTTCTTCAATTAATGACTTAACCAATATTATTTAATATGCTTTTTCGACCATTTTGACTTAAGTCATTAGTTAACTCCCTTTCGAATACCCAACTCAACCTACGAGAATTAAATGGGCTAGTGGGTTGCTTTTTTTGGTTCTTTTGGCACTAAGAGGGAGGGGAGATTACACTAAGGGAAATGAAGTTTTAAGTTTATCATATTCTCATTCATGTTGTTAAGAATATTGCATTCACATGGATATTATTTTTATTTCTCTAATAAAATCTTCAACATAGTATTAACATGGTATTAAGAAATGAGATAGGAAAGAAATATGGTTGTTTATTTAGATTTGAATATTTAGGGAAAGAAATAAAATTGTAGATATATCTTGTGTAGACTTTTAAGGGTAATGAATGATACATTATAGATTGAGTTTCTTTACTTCTCTTGGTTTGTTTATCTATAACTATAATAAGTAAATATGGGTGGTACTTGTTTGGGCAATAGAATCTCCCCCAAAGTTTCTTATAGAAWTTTTTTATGAAATTTTCATGATAAAACTTYAACMATGGAGATTTTTTTTTATGATAAATAATTAGMTARCATTTTTATTTAATTGCTTMTTATATATGTAYACATYAGTGCATCTACAATAAAGCATACATAAATGCATTGATGCTAGTGTTTTACAAATAATACAAAATAACATACAACATCATGTGTAGTGCACTTTCATAAGTACAACACACTGATCTATTTTAGTGTGTYTTCCCATTRGTGGYGTGTMTGAGTGCAAYGTGATACAAAGGCAAATGTTTGTCTAGATATTGTGGTGCATTGATGTGGAAATGATGCACCACTTATGATGCATCCAATAGTGCAYTAAAAAGTGGGTGTGCGCTGGCAATTCCATGTAGTTTACCTACACTATAGATGGTGCATCCAATAAKCCTAACAACACTGAGTAATGTAGGTCAATTGCTTCTTTCTCTCTTTGATGCATTTAAGATKATAGGACACATTACATAAGGTGTGTGACAACCTATGCATTGGCACATATGTAGGTGCATTTTACCTTCCATTGAGAATGGTGCATCTAAGCAATCGAATATCATTGCAAAATCCACAACACATGGTTGGTTTTGCAATGCATTAAGGTTGTTGGTGTATGCTATAATGCATTGACACTGATGCATCAAATGCATGCAAATCTAGAGTTAAATTGAATGCACCTCATAGCTCTTATTGACATGTTCAGTTTGATGAGACACACCATGTGTGGTGCATCACGCAAAACCATTATCAATGCATGATGTCTTGCACTGCTATGATGCTTTACCAAAAATGAAATGCACTACATTTCTATGATTAGTGCATCAATGATGTATGAAAGTTGTTTTATGTGCATTGTTGACATTTAAAAAAAATGAAAAATTAACTATTGATTTTATATTAAAAGAAAAAAAAGGAAAAACTACATAAATCTAAAGTAAGGAATAACAAAGAAAATTACTTTGTTTGGTTTTTGTGATTGACAAGGCATGGTTGTGGAAATGCAAAAAAAATCCATGGAGGGTTTTTTAGAAACAAATTGAGAATTTTAATCTACTTTAGATGGAGAAAGGGAACCAAATTTGGCGATTCAAAAGCACCAAACTTCGAGCATGGATACAATGAAAAGAAACGTCAATGCTTGGAAGGGAGGAAAGCACTAAAGGATGGTAAAAACAGGAAAATTGGTCGAGGTAATTTTATTTATTTATTTATTATCATTATTATAATTATAATCTTACCCTAACTATGACGTGTCTTTATTTCAATGAACTAGGGCATTGTTTCATATAGCACACAAGTATGCCAAAAGGATTATGGTGCACTAAAACACCTTGTCTCGTTAAACCTCTTCCTACCACCTTCACTAGAAATATCCACTGGAGAAGGTAAGGGACAAGGGACTTCGTTGAAATCTCCACTAAACCTTTTTTTTTCCTTACATAGAAATAAAGGATTGTGCCTTGCTCTTGTTATATTTAGGGACAATGCAAATTCCATAAAAAGTTAATTCACTATGAAACAAATAAACACTGTGGCCTTTTATGGACTTCTATAGGGTTTCCATTCTTTTGTTTTCTACTTTGTTATGTCCCTTCCTCCTTTTGCAATGCTTTGTTATGGAGCCAAAACATTAATACCATAGGAACCCCTTTTTCTCTTGAGAAAACTTTAACTTCTCTTCTTTGCCCTTAGGCTTAGGGTTTTTTCCTCTTTCCCAAAAAAGTTAGGATTATAGATTCTCTTGGTTATTTTAGAATATTCTTGGAAGACCTTATGTTACTAGCTCCACATGCACAAGTAACATGGGAGCTAACATGGTTTCCACGTGGTGCTGAAGTGGACAAAACGTTAGTCCACTTGTCGAGAACAACACTTTCTCTTACTAACTCAAATGGGGTGTTTTTTTGTCTCATTTGAAAGCTCTTTACAATATCTACAATACAAAAAACATGTAATGCATCTTGCCCTAGGTTTAGACTCCAAAAATGATGTTTAAGTCTTGTAATAGACTCTAGAAATTCAAGATCCAAAACTGCCAAATTCAAGATTTGTCTTGAGGTTTACTTGAAAACATCATAACTCTATTTTTTCCCTCCTTAAAAGAAATAAAAAAGGAAAACCAAATATGTTGATCCATTTGACATCGAACATAATGTAGATTATATTAGTTAGGTTAGATAGATCAAAACTTAGCTAGCCTTGAGGGTTAGCTCGAGCGATCATGTACATGAGATCTCACCCCCAAAGTTTGGGAGGTCATGAGTTCAACTCTCTTGATCCTCTTAGAGTGAGGCTATGTGATCAAGGTGGATGGTTTGCCCTGTTTACCATCCATGGATCATTGGGAAGTACTCGAAGGGTTTTCCGTGAGGTTTTCCTTGGAAAGAAAAAAAGAAAGATCAAAACTAAGCTAAGGGATTTCAAGCATCTAGGAAGATATTAAACCCTGTGATCTCTTCACTACTTGCCTACTCACCAAAGTAAAGAGGGTAATGAATCTAATACTTATTATTTAATGCTTTCATTGGATTCAAAAGATGGATAATTAGGTTGCATTTGTTCTCCTTTCAATTTTTCACCTTCCTTTCGTTGATTAATTAGGGCACATAAGTGGAATGAGGTCAATAAGCCAACTGTGTCTCTTTTAATTGATTCGTCATATTAATGTAGAATTTTATGAATTACCCATGTTAAATCTTAGAAACATTCTCAGATTTCAAATGTTTCTAGGGGACACTCCACCCATTATCAAAGAAAACAAAGATTTGAAAGAAATATATTGAAAAGAAAGAGCCATCATGTAAAGTTTATAGGGTAATAAGAAAAAAAAGAATAGTTGAATAATAATCAAGAATAAATATAAAAAAATGGAGAGTAAAATTATAAAAATAATGTAATAAGGGAGAAATGATTAAATTAACTAGTATTAATAATAAACAAATACAACTAATATAATAAAATCAAATATATGATGAAGACCATGAGAAGTAAAATAATATATGAGAGACACGTTCGTAAAAAGTAGGTTTTTTTTTTTTTCGAATAGAAAATTAGTTCAATTATATTGATAATAATTTGTTTACATATTCATGTCTTTACAATATCTTCGATAACATAGCCGGAAAGCTCAACTGAGATCACATATTAACTATGTGTATCCCAATGCCTCGAGATACCAAAAAGCTATCAAAAAGATACCAAAATGGATAACAAAAAGTAAGCCATAGAAACATACAAGCTACCAAGTAGTCCTTCAAACTCTCCTAATATAGAGTTTTATTGGTCACCATTTCAAGATAGAAACAAAAGTAAATACAGTAGCAACTTATTTGCAATGCTAATATAAGTTTACGATCATCGTGGGGCCTTCTATCCCATCAACCCACGTGTAATATGAAATTCTTCCTTCTAGATTTGGAATAACTTGTTTGGATAGTGAATCTATCTCCCTATTGAAATCTCTGTAGATATGAGAAAAGTTGATTTCTCTAAATTTTTTGAAAAGGTCCTTGATTCCGAGCTTCCCTCTTTCTAAATAACATGCTTGTAATATTCCTTTATCATTTAACCAGACAATTACTACCTTTGAATCTCCCAATACCTGGATTTCACTTGTTTCCAACCAAGTTTCCAAGATTAAAGTTACCCACGCTCCCAATAATTTTTCTCTTGTATTTGTGCCTTCTCCACAGTTAAAGGTCCATCTGTAGACTGAAAAGTCTGAAGTTTTTATAACCCCCCCCCTGCTCCACATTGTTGGCCATTTGATTGTGTTGCTCCATCAAAACATGCCATTGTAGTCCCTAATCGTTGCGTTGCTATACAAGAACGTAAAGGAAAAGGTTCTTATTGACCAATGTTCCTTTTTAATGCTCCAAGGGGCTTTGTGACCATAGAATAGATTGAAGGAGAACCCTTCTTGAAAATTATTTTATTTCTCTCCAACCATATATTCCAGCAAATTAGTTCAGGGAGTGTAGTTGGGATAGTCTTCTCCTCTAGCCATCTTGTATAGCAATCTATTATATTGTTCCCTTCCCAATATTTTTTAATCTTTTGCCCAGTGCAGATTCTCTACCACACCTTTTTTGTGAAGATACAATGGATCAAAAGATGGCTTATAGTCTCAGATTCTTTTTTGCATATTTGACAGCAGCTAGGTCCTTCCCAACATTTTAGTTGTAGGTTGCCATGTGAAAGTATTTTGTTTGTCGCTGCTAACCAGATAAATAGTTTTATCTTTAAGGGTAAATCCCATTTCCAGAATTTTAACCTCCACCCACCAATTGGTTGCATCTGGAGTGTTGACATTAATGCAAATTAACATTTTTGACAAAGAGGTGTCCTGAATTATCTCCCCCAGTCCACATCAACTCATCAACTTTGTCCTATAGGTAGACCCTTGATCCTATAAGATATTTGTGAAAATGATTCCATTCCTCTGTCACTTCACCCGAGATTCCCAACTCGTTACTCTCTATCCACTGTGAGGAATAGGAGTCCATACTAGCTGGTCCCCTGGCATGATAGAGTAAAGTAATATTTTTTTGTTTTCAGATGGATAAAAGAGTTTGAGACAGAAAGGAAGAGTCCCCCATACACAGTATTCTATCTCTGCCAATATGAACAAGGTGACTTGATCCCGGGCTCCAACTCAACCAATTTGTAAGAAGATTAACATATTTTAAGAGACTTTTCCAAGTTTGTGAGGCAGCTGACGATTGAAAGGTCCTCGATTTGAGCCAAGTAATAACTGAAACATAAGGTAGATACGTATCTTTAATCACTTTTTCCAGATACCATCCTTTGTTAACACTCTCCATAAAGTGTTTGCCACCATATCTTTGTTGAAATGAAATATGTTTCGGAAACCCCACCCGCCAAAGTTCTTTGGTTTTGTTAAGGTCCCCCATCTGTAGAGATGGTAATGACAATTCTCACTGCTTCCATTTCAAAGGAAACTGAACATAGCTTTTCTTATCTTATGGAGAATTGAGATGGGGATAGCCGCCAAGGACATCCAGTAAACTGGTTGACTTTCTAGGACCGATTTTAATAAGATGTAATGACCACCCAATGACAATCATATGTTACACCAATGTCCTGTTCTTTTTTCCAATTTGGCGAGTAACTAGCTCCAATCTTCCGCTTTGTGTAGACCTGTCTTGAGAAACAATCCAAAATAATTGAATCCTACCAAAAATTCAACAGAATTAAACGAGAACAATTCCTTGAAAGCAATTATTTCCTCCCCCATTAACCCATCATATAGTACTGTGGATTTTGACACATTCACCTGTAATCCTAAAGCTTTACAGAAAAATTTAATGATTCTATCTATCTCCTTCCATTCCTTCTGAGAAGCTCTAGTCATGATTAAGATGTCGTCCAAAAAAAATAGATGGATTATTTTGATTACTCTGGATGCCTTCACTCCCATCAACTTTCCATCTAGTTGGCTCTTCTTAAGAAGCAGACTAAGGCCCTACATTAACAAAATAAAAAGCAAAGGGGATAAAGGACACCCTTGAYGCAATCTGTTGCCACTTCTGAAAAAGGAAGTAGTCTCCCCATTAATTAATACAACAAAGGCCGAGGAACTGACACAKCTCATAATCCAATTTGTAGTCAGAATGCCAAAGCCAGTTTGTATTAAAATCAGTCTTAGAAAGTCCCATCTTATGCAATCATAATCTTTCTTCAAATCAAGATTTAGTACTAGGGCCTTCAATTTTTTCATTTTAATTCTATGTAGGCAATCCTGTGATGTTCCTATGGCATCTTGAATTTTTCTTCCTTTTAAGAAGCCCAGTTGCTCTTCAAAAAAAGATCGAGAGAGAAAAGGTTTGATCCCGTTGGCGATAAACTTTGAGATTAACTTATAGCAGAGGTTGCATAAAGAAATTGGTCTATAATCTTCGAAATATGTTGGCTTATTTACTTTTGGTATAAGGGACAGGAAAGTTGAATTAAGGCCCCCAACCACTTCACCTCTGATCCTGGACTCCTCTACCATCTCCAGCAGATCTCCCCCTACCAGATCAAAGAAATGAATAAAGAACTCAACAATCCAGCCATCGGGCCCCAAACTTTTCTCTTT
>JASDQU010506254.1:0-14609 GCA_032191745.1 Picea mariana | reverse complement strand
ATGTTGGCTTATTTACTTTTGGTATAAGGGACAGGAAAGTTGAATTAAGGCCCCCAACCACTTCACCTCTGATCCTGGACTCCTCTACCATCTCCAGCAGATCTCCCCCTACCAGATCAAAGAAATGAATAAAGAACTCAACAATCCAGCCATCGGGCCCCAAACTTTTCTCTTTTTTAAATAGTTTTAGCACCTCCTTTAATTCATCCAGAGTGCAAGGGCTTTCCAGAACTTTGACTTCCTCCTCATTTACCATGCGGGAGAAGAGACCCTCTATTATGACCTGTTCATTTACAGAGGATTGATCCTGCTCCGCAAAGAAGATTTTGAAATATTTTTTGGCCTCTACTTTTAGCTCCATTTGACCATAATGCATCTGCCCAATATCATCAGTAATCTCCCAAACATGATTACGATTTCTTCTATAAGTGGAAAATTGGTGAAAATAATTTGTGTTTTGGTCGCCACTGTGCATCCAAATCGCCCTGCTGCATTGTATCCATAGTTCCTCTTCTGCCTGCAAGTACTTATTTCTCTCTTGTTCTAGTTGTTTTATATGTCGTTCCTCCGCCAGTGACTATTCGCCTCCCATAGATTTCTGAAGAGCAACTTCGATTTCTTCCTCTAGCTTCTCAAAGAGGATCAATTTTCGACGCCTATTTTGCTTTACCCAAAGTTTAGTTCGGGACTTTAATTCTTGTAATTTCCATACTACCCTTTGTTGTATCCCTTCCTCTTTTAGAAAGTTATGGTTGTTCCAAACAGAATGAACGATAAATGCAAACTCTTCTTCACTTAGCCATTGGGAACTGAACTTGAAAGGATAAGCCATAAAGAGTGCAGTAATCTCAAGCTGTAGTAACACAGGTGCATGATCCGAGACAAAGGGGTACGCCACCCAAGACCTGTAGAGGCCCACACTAGCTAAAATATATTCAGATAGCAATGCTCGATCCAGTCTCTTGGAAATGGAATCAACTCCCGATCTCCCATTGCGCCAAGTAGGGACAATATTGTCAAGCTGGATATCTACTAAATTGTAATTTTGTAAAAAAATGGATATCAAGGGAGTTTATTTATTGGTAAAAAAAGGTGTGGTGGGGAGGCCAACACATCAGAGATGAGCGAAGAGGGATCAGGGAAGGAATATGCCTGGTCGAGGGGCCTGGGGATCGAATTCTCTCCGATAAAAACTAGGAGTGCTCGAAAAAAGCGGAGACTAAGACCTCCTTATCGTCGGTTATTATTTCTTCTTCCAATGACTGTGGGGCGCTTAGAGATATGAAAGCCCTGGCAAGGGTGAAATAATGATTATGCTCTCCCTAAATATTAGAGGGGTGGGGGGCACCCTGAAAGTTGCCTCTATGTGTAGACTGTTAGATAGGACTCATCCAAACATTTTGTTCTTACAAGAAACATTGGTCCAGGAGTAGAAGGCAAGATCCTTCATGAATATTTTTCGACCGGCCTGGTTATCATGTGTGGTCAATTCGGTGGGAAAATCAGGTGGTCTTTTGGTAACTTGGGATCCAAATAAGTTTGATTTGGTTCCTTAAATTTCCTGTGGTGGTATTATTTTGACAAGCTTATGTATTGAAAGCAAAAGGGAGATTACACTACTAAACGTATATGGTCTGCGGTTGGATAAGAGAGGGTTTTGGAACAAAGTGACAAAGTGTGGTTTGTTAGCACATAAAAATTTGTTTATTGTTGGTGATTTAAACTTCACCTTAGATACGGGAGAGGTCTGGGGAGGGTCGGCCCAAGTTGGACCTTTGGATGACTTTTTCAAAGAGGTTATTAACACGAGAGACTCAATGATGAAGGAACAAATATAAATTAAAGTGAGAAATCATAGTAAAAGAAGAAGATAAGTTGTTCAATAAAATAAAAATAATAGGTATTAAATAAAATAGAAATATTAAGTAATGGTGAAGGAGAACACTAGAAAGGATGGTTGAACTAGGGATTAGAAGATTAATGATGACAAAATTAAAAGCATAGAAATAAGAAGCGAGTATGAAATTTATTGTCAAAGGTAATGTTTAAAAGACCTTTTTAAGATTGGTTAACTTATAGTCATTATTTGATTAATATTATTGGGATGTTTATCTATTTCTAAGGTTTCTCTACTATTAGATGAGGAGTAATGAGGGCTCCTTATAATTTTGGTTTGGTGAAAGCAAATTAAATATTCAGTGTTATGAGAGTGTTTATGTTGTAAGGTAATTATAAAAAGTTTCAATGATATATTTCTAGAAACAAGTTTGAACTAACCAACTAATTTGACTCGTACTCATTTTTCCCTTTAACCTTAATCTTCTTATTTAATATATAATCTTTGAATAATTTATCTTTATATTTTATTAAGATTTCTCACTTTAATTATATTTCCATCCCTTCACTATTTACTCTCTCATGTTAAAATTTGACATCAATTTTTACTCAAATCCGGTAAAACATTGTTGGAACTCCAGAATTGAGTGATTACAAAAAATAAAGATTTCACCAAGATATGTTTTCACAGGATTCGGTTTTTTTTATTTTTTATTTTCATTTTTTTTGTCATAATTTCCTCTTAAGAGATCACATGTTGAAAATCTAGAGGGGGTAGGGTATGTATACCTCTTTAAGCTTTAGATGTCAAATCACTAAGGATATCACCAAGGAGGTCCCTTATTCCACAAACAAAGGGGTTGAAAATCAAGAGGGGGTATGGTATGTATACCTCTTTAAGCTTTAGCACTCAAATCATAAAGAGAGTCCCTTGTTCCACAAACAAAGGGGTCTCATACACCAATTTGGTGTATGGCTTGAAGGTGACCTTAACAACAAATTATTATTATTATTATTATTTTATCATTCAATAATTAATATTTTTTCTTTTTACCTTATAAATTTTACATAATAACTCTCTCTCCTCCATATACTTCTTTTAATTATTTTCCTCTAATGAAGAGTGGGATGTCCATTATGAAAGTTTCAAATATTGGTTATTTTCCATAAAATTGTACACTAATACAGCATTGCTACAAATCAATTTATTAAACTTACATACAACCTTAACTTATATGTTTTTTTTTTGTAAGTTAGTTAATATATTAGAACCTTCTTGAGAAAATTACAAACGTGTGGTCTTACGTGTCAACAGTGCTCAGCTAGGAAACCATTGTTGGCACGAGTCTGAGAAAGAGTGACACTTGTCCAAAAATTAAGTGTGACACTTGTCCAAAACATAGACTTTGTTTTCCATGCAAAAAAAACTACAGTGCCACATAGGGCGACGGACTGTCTAAAAACTAATCTATGCAAGCGAAAAACTAAAAAAGCCTCACTAAGTGGAGGTTGTCTGTAAACTTGACTTAGCTAGACAGGGCGAGCTTTAAAAACAAGAACTAAGAAAAACTTAAACAGAATAGCTCTAAAAACCTGGACCAAATTTTGGGCCTGCAAAGGCCTAGGTTTTCCTCATCTTTCCCTTGTCGCGATCTGCAATTCTCTGCCAAAGATCATAGAGAAAGGACACCAAGTTTTCCACCCTGCTCCATCGCTCTGCATCTCTCTTCTGCAAATTCTTGAGGGTTGATTTGACGTCCTCCTGTCCTTTGGTCAATTCACACAGGGAGGCGAGTATTTTCCCCCGATCCGCGCATTTGTCACAAGTAAAACGAGGCCTGGAGAAAGGCTTGGTGGAGGGGGCGTAGGTGGCTTCATCGAAGTAGCGAGGTGGGGATTCAGAAGGAGGCGGCCGACGAGGTGGGGAGGCGGGAGGAGGGGGTCGACGAGGTGGAGTGTAACACCATGTTTCCCCCAGCTTGTAATTAATCATAAAATAGGATTACCATGCCGAGGCGTGTGGACAATATAAATGCATTATTGTTTGAGTTGCCAATAACTGACTGTGGGGGTGAAGCCTTGAAATTACTGGCCATGATATCACTAGAGGAAGAATGTGAAAACTATACGAGAGGGTTCATTATACCAAATAACCCCAAATTACCCTTGATGAGGATGACAAAGCTCCTTCGGATCCCAAGGAAAGAAATCATTTAATGAATAAAGGACCAGTGGTTGAATTATCAACCACCCCCATGAATGGGAGCATGGTCTAGCTGCAGAATGTCAACCCGAAGTACCACAAAGATCTGCAGACCCGAGCTTCCTTTTGACAAAAGAAACGTGATGGGTCAGGAACCTTCCAAGAGAAGGAAGGTAAGAGAGATACATGGGGACAACCAGAGGGGGTACACGATACGAGAGGGCAAGCTCATAAAGGAGATGTGTGGAGCTCTCCGGGGAATAATGAAGAGAAGGCCGCGAGTTTGATACTAGGTGAGCATCTGATAAATCTCGTCGAGGCCATAACAGAGAAAAATATCTGAGAGTTGCAGAGAACAGAACTAGAGCAGAAGTTTAACAGAGAAGGAATCCTTGAGAACTGTGAGAGTTCCCTGGTGATATCATGGCTTGGCATGGGGGTGGCCAGAGTGCTAAGAATGAATACCTCTGAGCCTATGGTCGGGTGGAAGGATGAACACCCACAGTCTGTTGGTTGGCTACCACCTGTAATAGATAAATAATCACATATCTTTTGTATTTAAGTGGTACTGTGAATTAAAGTTAGATATCCTATGAATGTTGCAAGAATGGATATGCTTGCTTAATGATTTATATTGTACCCTTGTTTGTGTCTGCTTGACTGTGTAATTAGGCAAATGGAATTTTTATGGATTGGATATGTTTTATACTCGTAAATGCTTGCATCTTGTGGTGGCGTAAGCTAGGGCCACGAACTGTGAGTTCGCCAACCTTGGGCATATTTAATGTATGCATGTCAACCCTCTTAGCCGTTCTGAGTCCCTTGGAGGATAGAGTTTATTAAGCTCATAAGAGATAGCTCAAAGCTACACGTAGAGCGCAAGTGTGCACAGATCCAAGGTTGAGATTCGTTGCCAAAGCTCAGGAGGGAGAACACAGATGAGACCCAAAGTCACAGGGCTCGCGGAGGAATCAAAGGTCGAAGCCTTCAACACTTAGAGAATTCTTCCAAGATGGGAGAAATTCCAAGCTCAGGAGGAGGAGCAACAGCAGCCATCTGATCGGTTGTAGAGAGGATTTTGGACCGTTATATCCACGTCCAGGCAGAAGAGGAACGAGCATAGGAGGAGATCATATCAAATCCGTCAGATCTGGGCGCGTGGACCAACAACTGTTGGATCCAGAGGAGGTGCACGCGGTTTAACCCTTTTGAGTTGCATAGGAGAGTGGACTTTGCAAAGTCTTGAAGTCCCGACATCATCATAACTGTCCATCGGAAAGAACGCATGGAAACAGATCAACATTTCGCTGACTCGCAACTCAGAGGATTCAATGGGAAGGTTCGTGAGAACTCGTGAAACGCAAACTCGCGATAAGATCCCAGCCATTGGATCGAGCAAAGGAGAATATTTGGACCGTTGAAATCCATGTCCAGACAATGTGAAGAGCACGCAGGAGGAGAATATATCTGAGCCATCTGATTTGGCATGTGGACCAACAGTCGTTGGATCCAAAGAAAAGTGCATGAGAGAAGTTTTGAAACCATCAGGACCGTCTATCGGAAAGGACACGTGGCAAGAGCTCAACATTTCGCTGACTCGCAGAGCAAGAAGGTCAAAGAACATATTGTTCGAACTCGTGATGTGCGAAATCGCAATTTGATCATGGTCATCCATCAAGGAGGACACGTGGCGAAAGCTCAGCATTTCCCTGACTCGTGACTTGAATAATTCAAAGAGCAGAGTCGGGAGAATTCGTGAAGTGCAAACTCGCGAAAAGATCATAGCCATTGATCATTCTGAAATCATCGAGACCGTCCATTACCAAGGAGGGCACTTGGCGAAAGGTCATCATTTCGCTAACTCGCAGAGACGAAAAGTCAAAGAGGGAAGCCGTGAGAACTCGTGATACGCGAGATTCCAACGCACCTTAGAGTTTGGCCTCGGGTCATAGTGAATGGTCACATGGATGGAGGCCAAAGGGGGAGCTAAGGAATCGTCAGCCCTTTTCGAAGCTCAGGAGTTGGATGAGTTGGGGTGCTTTGCATCGAAAGTCACGAAATGCGATGTGTCGTTTAGGTTAAGCCTGTGGTCATGGGAATGGTCACGTGAGCGAAGGGAGATAACGGTTGTTAAGCCCTTTTCATAGCTCAGGAGTTGGGGAGTCAGGGGTGGCTCATACGTTAAAGTCCCGACATGCGAAGTCTCAAAATGCTTTTGGGTAGGCACGCGGTCACAGCCCTTGGTCGTGTGGAATAGAGGCTCGCACTTGGTGCTTAGTCCCACAAGCGGAGTTTCATATAAAGGACATGTGAATTTGTTCATGAGATTCCCGCAGGAAATCAAAGAGATGCTCCATCTCAACAGAGTTCAGAATGATCCTTGACCAGGAGGTCGGACTGGTTCCCTGACCTTCCAAATTGGGAACCATGAATGGAGTTCCTGTCCTTTAAGAAAATATTCTTTTTTTTTTATGCCTGTTATGGGTGTGTTACAAAATGGTATCAAAGCATGGTTACAACACTTGGCCTGCTTGATCTCATGCACGAGTCATATGAAAATATTCTTGAAGTACTTTAAGGAAGCATATCATTCCTTTGGGAAATGATAGTTGATCCTACATGAGTGGGATTATGCTGAAGAACACTAATATTTAAACTAAAATAGAAATGTGAACGAATGGAAAGGATCTGTAGTAGTAATGATTATTGCTTTGATGAAGGGTTAAATCTAGTATAGGTGTCTAACCCCTCATGAACAGGGGAATCAGTCTAGTGACCATTCCCTGGAAAGGGAGAGCATGTGCAACTCTCAGGTTTCAAGTGGACAGAGAAACAAATTTTGTTTCTGGGTACAGGAATTGCTAGACAGGGTTTTTCTAATCAAGTTGATAAACAAAGTTGTAGAATTATAGAGTGATTGAGTGAGAAATCATAGCAGCCTCCCTTTCTTGGTGGATAGGAAAACTAATCTGCCGAAGTTCTTATGGTAGGAGGAGAATGGCCTATGTTCCTGACTGTGTTGAACAGAAGGAAAAACTCTAGATATAATGGTCAAGATCAATCTTGACCTAAAGATACGCTGGATTTCTAAACTAGGATACTTGGTAAGTAGTCCAAATGGTATTAGACATTATTGCTAAAGCTAAGATAAAATGGTTGACTAAATGTTGATCTTGAATGTGGTAAATGAAGTGTTGGGGCACTTCTAGAATCCCAATGGGTCAGATTGACATCCAGTGGTGGATGGTAGCTATATGGATATAATTGGAAGCTAGTTTGGTTGACTCTGTTACCTTGGGCATGGTTAGAATTGCCCATAATGTATTTATAAGTTGGGTAATGTTCCAAGGAGGTTGAGGCAAGAATGTTTTTTTGCCAGCTGCTATAATATAAAAAGGAAAGTGACCCGGGTTGGTTATTKCCATGAGGGAAGGAAACGTCAGTATGAGTTATGATTGCRATATTAGTCATGTAAGTGACTGTAATCTCTAACTATAGAACACTAATGATAAAACTAAGCTAGAATGATGAATACTTAGTTGTGTGTGTATGTTGGAGTGCATGGATTTAATACATTGTGAAGCTTCTTGATATGAAGCCTGATTTAATACCAGTTAAGTATGAATGATATTACAWGTACAAGTGATGCACATGTTTGATGTAAGAATATAGGTGTACTAAAGGCACGCGGTGACTGCCTAAATGAATGAAATGTGAGGCAAGCATTGCACTTGCCAAKATTGAATGAACACCATGGATGCATGGTTGACTCCATTCTGAAGAGTCATGAAAGTTGTATTTTGAATGATAGCTTAAGGGGAATGTGCTCCATCTCCCCAGGAAAAGCCAGTACAAATAAATGAAAGAGTAAACAAGCAAGGATGCTATGTTGTCATAATAAGAGGAAAATGATTATGCCTTTGGGAATCACATGAGAAGGATTGTGAACAATCACGAGTTGACTGATATTAAAAGTAAAGATGTATGTGGGTTGTGAAATATACCTATGATAGCTACATGCAGGCTTAAGATTATGAATATACCTAAGTACATCACGGACGTAAGTTAACAAAAAACTAGAATAAGTGTGGATACATAATCTGGAACGCATGTCAGAAATGTATGTCTTTGTTCCTTAAAGAATTCTTATTAACAAGTTGAAGCTAATTCAAGGTTGAGGCCATCACAGATAGTGATGGATATGCAATAAGGAAGTTGCATGCTGAAGAAGTTCCCTGTGAAGGAAACTGTGTAAGGACTTTGTCAGAAGAACAGAGTCACAACCCTAATAATTGCAAAAGGTTGGGCAATGGGATGCAAGGCCTATCTATATAAGAATCCTGGATTACATTTTGAAAAACACCACGTAATGAGTAGAAGACAAATAAATGAATATTGACCATCCCGATAACAGAATGGTAATGTGTTAGATGCACAAGTTCATGATCCATTATGAACAAAAAGTTTGCTATTAAAGCATGTTGATGTATTCCAAAATGTTAGGGTGAGGTCTAACCGAGGCTGCTCAGAAAAAGAGCAGAAATATCACAATAAGAAGTAGATTGCATAAGTAAAGGGGGAGAAAAGGAGGAACACCTTCATCACCCTAAGAACCCTAAATTATTTAACAAAGTCATAGGATTAAAAGAGCAATTATGGAAACCGGTATAGTTGGTAAAAGGCAAGTAAGCTCCCTGAGTATGATTAAATGAATAAATGAGTACGTTTAACTGATTAGGCTAGGTTGAAGCCATGATTAAGAAAAGGCAGTGAGGCCTTAGAGATAAATCAACTGGGCTGAAAAGTCCTAGGCGGTGTAGGAAGAGCTGGAAGAAGGGGAGAGTCCTCAACTCTTCCTTGCTGAGTATTATGTTTTCTCTTGGATGAGAAAACTGATTTACTAATAAAAGTAAATGTTTTGACACCATAGTGATAAGGATTGTATTGCTGAAGATACAATCGAAATCTGTTTGTGTTGCACTTGTGGAAACATTTGAGGATAATGTGATGAGGTGCATGAAGATATGCTAGGACATTTTGAAGATATTTTATGAATTTGAATATTATGATACATGCATTTGGTTTAATACTACAAATAATGTAATGGTGACTATGATGATGCATGTTATGTATAGAAAGGAATTGAAACTATTAAGGAAGACAATTGCCAATGATGGGCAACCTTAAGCAGAGGGTGACCATGGGAAGGCTGCAGTCGAAAGATTGCTGACGGGACTGTGAAAATCCTGCTAAAGCACTGTTGATGGGGTAATATCAGAGGGGGTGCTAGCAGCCATAACCGATATAAAAATGTTCATGCCTATGTGGCACAAGGTATGAAGGGATTGGGTAAGAATCCCTTCTTAAATGTTTTAAGGTCTTGATGTTATGTATGAAACATTGAAATGTATTTGCATGCCTTGGATACCCAAGAAGGATATGATTCAAGAAGGAGAACCTGAATGATGGAGGCGTGAACCTCTGGTAGTAAAGACCGATTGTAACCATCGAAAGAATTCATGGACCTATATGTCATGAATACATGGACCAATCAAGGAATGATTGGAAGCAAAAGTTCTCATAGATAGCATGTTGCATGGAATTGATTCAAGGAAATGCATATTTGCATAAAGGACAAACAATGGATTTCCCATTGAGGAAGGAGGACTTTCCAACATTTCTTCTCACATTTTTGTTGTAGGTGAATCCCCCTGTAGACAAGTGGATTCCCTCTTGGTCTCTAGACTCCTAAGGCCAAGACATAAAAGTGCTTAACATGGACACTGACTTCCTTTTAGATCTAATCAAGCTAATAAATGAAAGAGAAGGAGAAAGATATGTACCTTGTTAGCAACGCTTGTCCTTGAAAATTCCTGGCTGAGCTTCGATCTTGAATTCCCTGATAGGTCTTGCAAAACAAACAAAGATACAATAGACTTCCTACTCTACTAAGATTAGCTCAATCATAGATCCATCTACTGCAGACAAACTCATATGGAACAAGCACAAGTTTGAAAGAAACGGGCCAAGCATGATTATATTAATGAGAACAAGTAAAAGTACTTACAATCCTTTGAATGAAGGTGCAATAGCTTCTTCTAGTTCTCCTTGTCCAACCCCTTTGCTCAAGTTGATGGCTTTGATGGCATCTCACTCATGAGATCATAAGTTTGATGTAATTCCCAATCTCCATTGTACTCTATAAATACCACTTATAGGATCATAAGTTTAGTATCAATCTCTAGTCTCCACTGCACCTTTCACCATGAGAAGGCCTCCTTATATAACCTTGGAGAGGTCCAACCAATTGAGAGATATTTGGGCTGAGTTGAGGATTCCTCTCCTTCAGTTGAGGATCTCCCCTAAGATCATGCCTTGACAATCTATTTGAATCCAACTACCTTTAGGAATTGAGGGATTCTTCCCTTATTTGCCTCAACAAACCCATAATTTGCTAAAAAAGGGGCAGCGCTCCCACAAATGGGTGCACAGGGCGCTCAAAAACTCCCCCAAAGAGGCTCAGGGAGTGCCAGCACTCCCTGACAGTGGGTAGGGGAGCGCTCCTCTCCAAAATTCAGTTTTTGAGTGTTCTTTCCATGGCAAAAGGTTTGTACTCCCTGTCAACTGATTTCTCTTCTTCCAAAGTAGCCTTTGAGGTGTCTTAAGTGTCTTTGTGATGTCGTTAGAGGCACGACATGGACAAGATGGTAGTATATTGTTTGTGACACTTCCAACACTTGTAGTTAAGATGTGACACTTGCAGACAAGATGCGATACTTACAACACTCGTAATGACGACACTTTCGACACTATCGAAGTGAGTAATTTTGAGGTGTAACAGATTGTCCTTCAAAGTATGAAGTTAGAAGACGATGATGACTGAAGTACTTTGTAGAGTTTTTCAAGCAAGGGTATGGATGCAGAAAAACTGGAAAAAGCTACACACAACCATCAAACAAATATTATGACATGTTTCAAACCCAAGGCAGGCATACCTATGCTTGAGTGATAAAGACTTTTTAGGTTTGGCCACCATAAAATACACTGCGGATCCATAATTATATTGACAAAAGGTATAGTCGTTGAAGATACAATGTGGATCTATACTCCTCTGACCTGAACTGATCGTAGCCATGAAGAATACATAGTGGATCTACAAGATGACAAGACATAGCCACGACCAATACAAAGTGGATCTATGTAACAGTATATGTGTCATAGTTCAAAAGAACTCCTTCGCAACCTGGGCAAAGTATACATCAGAGTGAAAACTCAACCCAGGGTCTTCTTACCGATCCCGATGTAGTACGAATCTAACCGTGTGAATAGATGTCCAGATGTCGAACATTGGAGCCGCCTTTGTTTTTTCTAGCCCATCACAAGTTTCATTCTACCTCGGGATCTCATAGGTCGGATACTATAAGTCACGTAGTCCGCACGCCCCGAGCTACAAAACGACGAAATCGTTTTAATTTTACACCTAGAGCAGTAACGAGGGTAAATTTTTCCCTAAACCATGATTAAACGTCATCGGGGTTTCGCACCTCGACGTTCACCAAACCCAAAAATTTATTGTCGTAGCCTCGATAGCCGCGAACACGAAATCCTTATTTTAGTAACCCGTGTCAAGGTTAAAAATAAAAGCTAAACCATGGTAAAAGTTCTGTCGGCAATTCACCACTCGGCGTTTTCTTTTTTAAAAGTTACACCATCTCAGCCCCGACTCGTGAAGTCACGATAAGGATATAAACGTAATTAATTAATCACAAAATCCAAGTTTATCTTCCCTTTTTATTAAGTCGTATTATCGCGATCTTGCAGTTTCGCAACTCGGCGTGCAAACCTCCCGGAAACTTATTTTCGAAGCTCTAAGTCGCGATGAGGCGAATATAATAATTATGAAATTAATTGAGCCCCTAATCACGATTACGTTTTTATTAACCAAAATCGATCATCACAGTCTCGGGTGTTAGAGGTTCAAAGTGCTAAAGTAAAATCTCTGATATAACGAGTACCGAAATGTTGATTAACGTTGGTAAAATTGGATTAATTAAGCTAAATCAATACATATCCCGTGTTTCGGTGCTTCCACGATTTACGAGGTAACCTTATTTCTTTCATACGCCAACTGACACTTCAAACCGCCAAAATTTATGACATTAATGAGGAAATAGGGCAAATTGATGAATAAGGATTGGATTTTTATGGCAAATTTTATTTCTAAAACATGATTTTACATACCAGTTTTGAAAGAGTACCAGTGTTCGAATACATATAGAACGGTTATGCATTATAGCAAATTCATTTCTACATTACGCAGAGCCCATTTTCTTGGTGAACTGACTTCTGTATGTATACATATTTCTACCGCAGAAGAGCTAAAACACAATCTCCAGCCATGGCTCCGTGAAAAGCATCCAAGGACAGTGTTGAGGTTTTGGGACAAGGCTCAGACAATGTCGCTGATACTTTGCCTCGAAGTATCGACTCGGTCCTGAATTGGTCGTTCATTTCAGATGTTCTGCAGGCCGAATTGGTGGATTATTCTGATGACTCCAGCGACAACGAAAAAGATGATATAACCACCAAGTATAAGATCATCATCCAATCCGGAATGCACAAAGTAGCAGCCAGGCCATGATTGCTTCCATATTATGACATGGTTCGATGGGCATTAGACCATGTGGACATACCGACCAGAACCATCATGAATGAGAAGAAAGTCACCATCGAGACTTTCAAGCCGGAACATCTGGAAGCCATGTATAAGCTGCCCACAACGTCCGACTACACATATGGCGCCGAATTCTTGGACAAGTTCAAGCAGAAGGAATGCATACAGTATGATAAAACCATGTCCAGTTTAATAAGAGATTGGGTTTCGCATGCTGCGAAGTTCAGGGCTGATAGCCACAGCATATATTCAATAGCTTCCTTAGAACCACAGTACAAATATGTAGCCATGATGACATGTAGGTTATATGGGAGAGAGGACACCTCACATTTTTTTCTTCTGTGGGTGCCTCTAATGTTTCCAGTCGCCGAAGGCAGTTCCTTCGACTGGGCAAAAATGTTGTCCGATAGCTTGACCAGTCGGGTCACAGAGTATCGAGCGCAGGAAGAGAGTGGAAAGGCGTCTTCATTTTTCATGTCTGCATACATTATGGATGTCGTGTGTTTTTTAACACCATTTTCCTTAATGAGCTAGAGTTGGACCCCAGCAGAAGATGAGCCTATCCACGTTTATCATGCAAAATTGTGGGAAAACAAAGCGGCAAATTTTGGGTATGAAATCTTCAACTGGGTGATGGTGCCCCTGCATGTCATTATTTTCGGCCACTCGCCACCTAGGATATCGGACAGTGTAGTGACAAATCTGAGCATCATAGTCGACTGGTATGTAGAAGCTGAATTTTCATATCTCAGAGTTTTCGGGGCTTCGGTTCCCCCGCATGCATTGCCATTTTTCATCCCCGACAAGTTGTCTTGTCATGAGGTTGCTGAGCAAACAGTAATCGGTGGTATAAGCAAAGAGCTTAAGGGATATTCAAAGAAGGTATGACCACCTTTTCCTGTTCATTTAAATTCTTATTCTTTATTAGATTTCGGGCATGCCAAAGCTGAGGCAGCAGCCCTGGAAGACCTAAATTTGGTCCTCATTGAATATAAGAAGCACGATCCGCAAAGGGTCGTGAGCAATCATTTGGCCAATTGCGAGCTCAAGAGATTTGAGCACAAGAATTCACCCTCAGATGACATTTTCCAAGGTGCAAGGTCCTATGCCGAGATTCTAGCTTGGATACAAACCTTAGCACCCGAGGAAAGAGCCGATGTTCTGAAGTTCCAGGAACATTGACGCAGTTGTCTTCCCGCAGTGTTGCGGGGTGAGAGTCCGAGTACGGCGGAGACGAAACAAAGAGATGTCAAAGGCTCTAAGGATGCGACTTCTGATCAAGAGAAACACCAGGACAAGGGAGAGAAAACTAAAAGTCCAAAAACAAAGATAAAGACTTCCGACCCACCGAAGAAGCAAAGTCCGGTTGCTACTCCGGGAAAATCAGCGAAGCAGATCGGAGAACCTATCACATCAGTTACCCCCTTGCAGTCGACTCGGGGAAATATTGATGCAGAATGAATCTTCAATGAAGAGTTGAGGCCTATAAGGGTAGAAGAACTCCCTCCGAATGAGTTTTTCTTCGATAAGAAGAGAAAGGCAGTGGTAAAGAGGGAATTCTACCAGGAAGGAGAGTCAACAGCTAAGAAATACAAATTCATAACTGATGGGAAGGACAAGAAGAATGAACAATTAGCGACTGAAATAACAGGGACATTAGGAGCATATGCCTCGGCGAACCAATTCTTAGTCAGGCTTTTGAAAACCATCTTAAACGAAAAAATTGCCTCATCAAGACCCTTGAAGCCAGACTAGCCACAGCAACAGAAACTGCCAAAGACCAGGCGAGCATAGGAATAGAGCAGGCCAGGTTGGCTGATAAAAACGAGATAGAGCTACTCAAGACTAAGCTCGAGCAAGAACAGTTGGTGGTCCGAGATGGTCAGATGCAAGGGA